>JARQWZ010002573.1:132500-219717 GCA_033150135.1 Gobio occitaniae
GAAAACTTCAGAAAAATGTCACAAAGTTAATTCATGAAGTTGTGTGAAAAACACACGGTATCTGTGTACGTCCGCCCACTTTGGTCAGAATGGTAATAATGCGATTAAGGTATTTACATGCCTGTTTATTGCGATTAAAATCGGTGTACGCCACCTAGTTTAATGCTACTATGGTTACTACTATTATGAGCTTAATTGCATTAGTTTGATCAAAGTATTGCGTTTACATGAGGTAAAGTTTAATCGCAATATTGTCAAAATACTATTATAATCGTATTATGAGGGAGCATGTAAACGTAGTCAATGTTTTTGAGCCTTCTTCTTAACCTCTGCAGTTCCCTCTGTCATGCTGGATATCAGCTTCAGGGCCAAATCCTGACTGATGGTGATCAACTTTTGCCTCTTTAGTGCTCAGAGTTGATCACAATTTTTTTGGGGCTTCTGCTTGTCCACTCGCCTTTTGAGGACTGACCTCAGGTTCCCAATTATATTAATTAGGGATGCACGATATGAAACATTTTAACCGATACCGATAACTGATAATTAAGTCCTTTTTATGGCCGATACCGATAACCAATACATTTATATTTTTTATTATAATTTCCATATAATCAGCAGTTCTAACTGTAATGGCAAATATCAGTCCTGACTCTTCAAATGTTTTTATTTTTTGTATAAGGCACCACAATACTTAGTAACAGAAAGGGTTTAACAGAAGTATGGTTTATCTGCACTTAACAACTCATTAACAACACATTTATATTCAAGTATTTCATTTCATGCATAAAAAACTGCTTAAGTGCATGAGGATGAGGAAGGTATATAGACATTTAATTTGTGAACATCAAAATCTCAACAAAAGGGCAAAGAGAATAGTTGAGATTTCTCTGAAATTATATAGTTTAACAAAATAAATATGAGGGATGAAGAAAGGGTTTAACAGAACTATGGTTTATCTGCACTTAACTCATTAACAACAGATTTATATTCAAGTATTTCTGCATCTATTAACCTTAAGTGCATGAGGATGAGATATTGTTTTTCAAATACATAAATTAAACGCAGTAACATTTCATTTGTCAACCTTGATAAAAAAAAAGAAAAAAAGTGCATCCTCAACAAAAATACAGTGCATCCTCAAAAGGGGTTGTACCCCCTCATCTTTTAATTATGTTTAGTGTCTATTTTCTACTTTTGTTGTGTGAGGGCATTAGTGGGAGATTCTTCTTGATGAACAGAAGCATCTCTGCCTTCTCACAACCAATTCTGTTCCTTTTTTCATCCATAACGTTTGCAGCAGCAGAAAATAAACGTTCACTGTCTATGCTGGTGCAGGTGGGGTTCAGGGGAACAGGGATTTGTTGCTTTTCCAGTATTCCAAGGGGTTCTCGGATCTAGGAATCGGGGGCTCGGAGAGATATACATTTATCTAAAGAAGATCATGAACAAAGAAAAGAAAAGAAAAACATTTGTTAGGCTATGTTACTTTTTTGGTCTTTTAAGAGACATTCAAGTCTTTATTTAAACAATACATTTAATTACCTTTTTACCTGTTTGGCCTTGAGTCAGCTCTTTTGTCACATCATGGTTTTCTTGAAGAATTTCTTCATACATTGCCAACAAGGAAACATTGCCGCCATCAACAAGGAAACATTGCCGCCATCTGTTTTGGTCTTCTTTACTTTCGACTCATCCAGATTCTCTGATGTACAGCTCACCTTGGCCTGTAATGTTTCTGTTACTTCCCTTTTCATTTCTTGGTCAAAATAGCAGTCCTTATATCTAGGGTCCAAGACTGTGGCAAGATAAAACAGGGGCTCTCTGTAGATATGACTGAATCGCTGTTCTTTGGCTTGGAGTAGAGTGGTCTTTGAAGTTTTCACTTCATGATCTGTTGCAACAGTCTTGTTTAACAGACGTTTTAAGGCTTCAATGGAGGGGATCACATCAGCTACTGTGACTGTAGATGAGCTAATGTCTCTTGTCAGCTGTTCACATGGGTCAAGAATGGTCATCATGTTTTCAATTAATGTCCATTGGTGTATGCTCAGAAAAGCAGATAATTGAAAATCTACTGCATATGCTGCAAGGCGGGAGGTGGCAAGTTGGGAGTGTTTGAAGTGGCCTACCATCTTCCTGCAGATTGAAACAGTCTGTGACGCTTTTTGGCTCAGCACAGCCTCGTTTACAGCGAGTTGTAAGGTGTGTGACATACAGCCCAAGCTTGCAAGCCCACATTCCTCCATCGCCTTGATCATATTACGTGCATTATCCCTGAGCACAACATGAACTCTGTCTTTTGTTATTCTCCACTGTTCGAACATGGTTTCAAAAGTTTGGCATATCATTGTCCCTGTATGCGATCCCGAGCACTCCTGTGCGTGCAGTAAGACTTTTTGCATGTTAAAATATTAATCCAACCACTGAGCCGTTAAGCTAAGCATGCTGACCGGACTAACGTCCGATGTCCAAATATCCGTGGTGAAACTTATGTTTAGTCCATTCTTGTCGATCAAATTATGAACGTGTGTGACGACCAAATCGTACAAGGCAGGGAGGGAAACATCAGAGAAGAAGCGGCGACTTGAAAGGGTGTTACGTGGCTCCAAATGCTCAACTAACCCCCGAAAACGCGGATCCTCTACCACGGAATAAGGTTGGTCATCAACGAATTCATTACCTTTTCGTTTATGGCTTTAGCCCTTTCACTGTCTCTGGAAAACTTTTTGCAATGTTCAAATGCCAGCTGAATGGGGACATCGATGCTCCGTGGTTTAGGCTTAGCGCTAGTAACGTTAGCTGTTGAATCGGCTGCTTCATATTCCTTTAAAACCGCTTCGCCGTGATGACGCCCTTTCAAGTGAGAGATGAGATTTGCTGTGTTAAAACTTGACGCCTTTTTGCCTCCTCTAGGACTCCTTGTTTAACATGCTTTGCAAATAGCAATAGCATTGTCCTCCGCTGCCACAGAAAAAAACTTCCAGACCGGCGAAGACATGTTCACAGATGATGACGTATTGAGCGCGACAGTCACTTGCACGCGGAAAGCAGACGAATCTCGGGGTGTGTCTCAATTAGCTCCCTGGTTCAGTAGTCAGAGCACTGATCATGGAATCAGACAATGGGTTGACTCCCTGATCAGTGACCTTACTACTAAACTAGGGAGCTGATTGAGACACACCCTCTAATAAATCTGACTGATTTACCAGCAAACGTACTTTATCGGATCTAGTTATCACATTTTTAAATGTATCGGAGCAATAAAAATGACGTCATTTTCACCCATATCGCCCAATAATTTATCTGTCCGATAAATAACGTGCATCCCTAATATTAATACCTGGGGAGTTGCCTGGCCACAAATCCAAAAATTTAAATATAATGATCTCCAAGCTTCATTATCACTCTTGCATTGTGACATGGGGCTCCATCATGCTGGAAAATGCACGTATCATCACCAACAGGCACGTGCAGAGGGGGGGGCTTTGGGTGCTCGAGCCCCTGCCCTTTTTCAAAATGAATCAAAAGTGCCCCTCTCAGACAAATATCAATGATAATATCGTGGTCAATAAAACTAAATAAACGTGATTATTATAACATGACAATGTATACAATAGTAACGAACGGCTCAAAAGTCGGACAATTTCTGTTGAGGCGTTGCCATAACGCGTTGCTATGGGTTGCGTGCGTTTTGATTGACAGCTGATTTTCCTCTGTTCGGAAGCGGCTCTCGAGCCAAATATGGTCCTTTCAGAGAGTGTGTGGCCTTACGGGAAAAAAAGTAAACCAATATTTTTTTTCATCCATAATCAGAGCTAATGTGTTGATTTAATTACAAATCTATATATTATATATTTTAAAGTATTACACAATTCACCAATGCCCGCTTGTCATGTATGTACACCAACCAATCGTGATCCGGCAAAGCAAGTTAAAATTCCATTGGGCGATGTGAAGTGGAGCGGTAATGTTCTGTTCTTATACATAAATCGGTTGAAAACTACATGGACAGACGAATTAATGTTTCGGGCTATCCGTATGTGCGCGCGTGTACCGAACGGTTATGCATGTAATCTATAACAGTTAACAGTCGGCTTGTTTAAAGCGCGGAACACACTTAAATCCGAGTTCCCACACGAACATATTAAGTATTCAGTCCATTTTATCACGAAATTCAAACGATAAATGCCATTTTTACGCTCTATTATGTGACGTGACAGATAGACGCGTATCAGTTCAACTTCAAGCGGCGCGCGAGTGAACGCGATCATCTCTTCCTAAAGAAATGAATATCTAAAGGTATGTTGAGGATACATTACAACTTACTGAAACGTATCATATGTTGTGTAATCGCTCCATCGGTGTTTCAACCGCGGAAAGACAATAAAACAGCTTGTAAATAAACAATGTCATGTAGAATCACATTTACCTCAGAAGTCATTCAGTGTCCACAGCTGTGAGTTCACTAGAGAGATTAACTCTTTCACTGAATACATGCACTATATTAGCCTATATATTCGTTATATTAGCCTATATATATTCATTATATACCACTTAGCCTTATGTATGTTTAAATAAACCTGTCACGAAAATTACAGCCACTAAATGATTATATTTCAACAAATAAATAAAAAAATAATAATAATTAGATTTAGATATTAATGCAAAAACTGCCTTATGTGAAGCTTATGAGTGTTGATTATTATATCTAAAAATAAATAGCAAATTAATTTAGGCTAATAGTTTGGGCTCTGTTGTTAATCTTTAATAGCAATATGTAAGGGCTCCCTATATAGTTTACAGCATTATCTTTAAGAAACTTTTAGTTATAATTGAATTCATTTAAGGACAGACACAATTTTTTTTTATTAAACCACTGTTGAATAAAAATTAATAAAACGCAATTTTGTAAAACTGCTGTACCGAATCCGTACCGAACCGTGACTTCAAAACCGAGGTAGCCTACTTACCGAACCGTTAGTTTTGTGTACCGTTACACCCCTAATATATATATATTTACATATTGCCCCTTTTTTACATTTGAGCCCCTGCCTCTGAAGAACTCTCTGCACGGCCCTGATCACCAAAATGATCCTGGGTCGTTGGGAGAATTTACACTTGCAGGACATTTTGATGCCATTCTTTATTCCTGGCAGTGTTTTTGGGCAGAATTGCAAGTGAGCCCCTCCCTTGGATGAAAAGCAATCCCACACATGGATGGTCTCAGGATGCTTCACTGTTGGCACGACACACGATTTTCTAGATGTCCCAAACAGTCTGAAGGGTGTGTGCAGATACGCTCACACCTGCTGACAATATTGAGCAGCTCTACACTGGAAGTGACATGATTCCGTAGCGAGTCCTCAGAAGGAGACGGCTCTGGTGCTTGCTGGACCTTCTGGGACGTCCTGAAGCCTTGTTCATTGCAGTTAATTCTCTCCTTGAAGTTCTTGGTAATCCGATAAATGGTTCTTTCACGTGCAGTATTCTTTACAGCAGTTTATTTGCATGTGAGGCTTCGGTGGCCCAGTAGTGCACAACACAACGAAATGTAAAAAGCAAACATAAATTCACAACACAAGAAAATCAAGCCACAACACAACAAAATCATGCCACAACACAACGAAATCATGCCAAAACACAACAAAATCATGCCACAACACAACAAAATCATGCCACAACACAACGAAATCAAGCCACAACACAACGAAAAAGAGGGCACTCTGAGCACGGTAAAGTTAGTTTTCCTTGCCACTGTTCTATAGATACAAAGATATCAATACTACAATCAGTTTAAGTGTATGTAACCATTGTAAACCGACATGAAATATTAATTCAAAATCACCTACATGCATTACAGGGAGTGCAGAATTATTAGGCACGTTGGTTTTCTGATCATATTTTTTTTCCAGGCACATTTGACCAATTCCAAACCACAGTAATCCTAATAACTACTTTTGATTTAGTATTTAATAATGTATAAGTGATATATAATTGTTCATGAAGGCTGGAAATGAAAATCACCTTATATTCAGGTGTGCAGAATTATTAGGCATGTTTTCTTTTACAGATAAATTGAGCCAAAAAAGAGATTTAACTCAGACTGAAAAGTCAAAAAGTATTAAATGCCCATGAGAAGGATGCAATACTAATGCAATACTAGACATTGCAGTTAAGGCGTGACCATTGGACAGTGAAATGCTCGTTGGGTCAGCAGGATCTGACAAAAACAGGTGGTGAAGAAAAGACACCTGTTAACTGCAAAAGAATTAAGAATTAAGGTGAAGAATTAAGGGTGAAACCATCAGGAACCCTTTAGTCTCCAGCGCCACCATTTTCCAAAGCTGCAACCTACCTGGAGTCTCCAGAAGTGCAAGGTGTCAGGATCTCAGAGACTTCAGTTAGGTAAAGAATCCTAAAAAATGACCCCCACTAGATAAGAATCATAAGCTGAAGTGTTGTAAAATACATGAAGAAGGTTTTTTTATAGGCTTTATGGACAGATAGGTTGAGAATGACTCTTGAAGGACCAGCACCACATCCTCTAGTACCACTGTTTGAAGAATTCATCTTCCAGAATCTGGCAGTACGTTTTGGGAGTTCATTTTTAGTCCATCTCTGCAAAACGGACTTCAGGATGGACTAAAATGAACTCCCAAAACGTACTGCCAGATTCTGGAAGATGAATTCTTCAAACAGTGGTACTAGAGGATGTGGTGCTGGTCCTTCAAGAGTCATTCTCAACCTATAAAACCTATAAAGCCTATAAAAAAGCAGGCTTCATGTATTTTACAACACTTCAGCTTATGATTCTTATTTAGTGGGGGTCATTTTTTAGGATTCTTTACCTAACTGAAGTCTCTGAGATCCTGACACCTTGCACTTCTGGAGACTCCAGGTAGGTTGCAGCTTTGGAAAATGGTGGCGCTGGAGACTAAAGGGTTCCTGATGGTTTCACCCTTAATTCTTCACCTTAATTCTTAATTCTTTTGCAGTTAACAGGTGTCTTTTCTTCACCACCTGTTTTTGTCTGACCCTGCTGACCCAACGAGCATTTCACTGTCCAATGGTCACGCCTTAACTGCAATGTCTAGTATATCATTAGTATTGCATCCTTCACATGGGCATTTAATACTTTTTGACTTTTCAGTCTGAGTTAAATCTCTTTTTTGGCTCAATTTATCTGTAAAAGAAAACATGCCTAATAATTCTGCACACCTGAATATAAGGTGATTTTCATTTCCAGCCTTCATGAACAATTATATATCACTTATACATTATTAAATACTAAATCAATAGTAGTTATTAGGATTACTGTGGTTTGGAATTGGTCAAATGTGCCTGGAAAAAAAATATGATCAGAAAATCAACGTGCCTAATAATTCTGCACTCCCTGTATAGCTGCATATTTATACTCGAGAATGCTTTGACCTGCTACCACAGCGCATGATGCCTAAGGGAACGTCTGCCAATTCCACCATGTGGTTGAAACGTATCATTTGTATTACATTGTATTAATTTGTAATTATTATTACCAATACAATCACGCTTTGGAATTTGAACGTCTGTTTTTAAATGCAAAAATTTGTTAGACTTTTTCTTTTAATCAATACAAATTATACGTTTGAATCAATTCTTACTCCAAACATACTTGAACTATTCAAGTATATTTTCACTTCAGGTTTTGGGCTAGGAAGACCAGCTGGTTGACCTTCTCTGGGTCTAAAGCTGCCCTGGTGCATGTAACAATATTACCCCCAGTACTAAAAAGTCTTTCTGAGGGGGTGCTGGTGGCTGGGATGCACAAATACTTTTTTGCCAGCTGAGACAATCTGGGGAAGTTGTGTTCATGTAACCTCCACCAGTCCAGAGGTTCAGACTCACTGTCTGCATCAGGGCACATCAGGTACCTTTCCAGCTCACTCTCCACTTTTTGTTTTTCAGTGAGAGGCAAAGCATCCTCTTCTTGACACTGTTTTTTGAAGAAGCTCCCCAATGACTTGCATTGCTTCTTCATGCCCAGTGGCAGAGGTGGTCCACTGGCAGCTCCTCCATCTGCACCTTGGTCTGCTGCTCCCTCAGAAGGCCCTGCCTGTGACTGGACTTGGTCTTCATCCATGATCTCAGACACTGCTCTCATTTGAATGGCCCCAACCTTCTCTGGTCTGATGTATTGGCATTTAAACCTAGGGTCCACGAAGGTAGCCTTGTCAAGGAGATTATCTGTCTCAGAAGCAGCATATTTCTCGTCGAGATAGGTCATTATTTTTGTCTTCAGCTCTTTTGTGAGCTGAGTGTCTCCCTCATTGACTTTCAGCAATTTGGAGCGGAAAAGGTGGAGCACAGGCTTCACATACGAGACACCCAGAAATTCACATATGACTCCCCAGAAAGGAAGTCTGTAAACTGCAGGAGTTAAAACCGCATGCATTGACTCAAGGACGTCAATATCTTGCCACGTTGGGATCAGGTGCCTGCTGTTTTTGTCAGAAGACAGAACTTCAGTGATGGCCTTTTGTTGCTCTAGGACCCTTGCCACCATCTTTTGTCTTGAGCCCCACCTGGTTAGTGACTCTGTGACCAACTGGTGTGTGGGAAGATTGAGACGTTACAGTGCTTTAGAGAGTGCACTCTTTTTCTTCCATGAGTAAAGGCCGCTACATACTCCGCAAGAACAGAGAAAAAAGTTCTCGCTCCCAGGGCTGCGAGAACAAAATTACGTCATTTTGTTCTCGGAGCCCTGGTTTGGGAGTTCTTGCAGCTCGTTCTCGACACATCGTCTGAGCAGAACTTTTTTCTTGTGGGTGTCTGAGAACTATTGTGTGATTGGTCAGAATTTTAAAGTGAGCGGGGTTAATGCGGAGAAACGGAGATGTTCGGCACCTGCTTTTCTCGTGAAGTATGGAATGTCCTGGCCAGAACAAACTTTGTTCTTGTTCTTGCCACCTCGAGAAAACGAACAAATTTCTTTTGTTCTTGCAGAGTATGTTCCAAGCTTAAGAAAAGGCAGAGACCACTTTCTTGCACACACCTACAGCCCTTTCCACTCTTTTATCCTTTCCTGCAGCACCTGCAGAAAAACAATGCCAGGGTAAATAACTGATAATAGATCACATACACACACACAGACACACACACACACACACACACACACACACACACACACACACACACACACACACACACACACACACACACACACACACACACACACACACACACACACACACACACACACACACACACACACACACAGTCATGCCAGTGTGTAAAGCTGCTTTAGTTACTAATATAATCTCAATTTATTGGCTAATAAAATCAACATAGGAATCAACATGGATGACAAGCGTTAAAATGACAATTCTACTCACCAATAGCAGAGTGCAAACGATGGCCAAAACACTGCAGCCATGTCCAGTTGTTCAGTGAAGTCGCCTTCACTACATTTGCCCCGCTGTCTGTGGTGAGGAACACCATTTTGTCTTCAATCAGACTCCAGGACAACAGTGCCTCCTTCAATCCTTCTGCTATAACTTCTCCTGTGCAGTCTTCGGGGAAATATGCAGTCTCAAGGCAATGGGTATTCAACACCCATTCATTGTATATGAAGTGAATGGTCAAGCTAATGTATGGCTCGGAAGAACATAGCGTGGGTCAAGCACGTGTATGAGATTTTTATAATCTGGCTTTTCAACAGTGCTCAGCGGAAGCATGTCTTTGGCTATATGATATGCCACAGCCTCTGTTATGTCTTTGTACCGTTTAGATGATTTATCATACGGCACTGATGCACAGTACCTCTCCATGGTGGTCTGCTGCTTGTGTGGTGTTGCAGCTGCAGATGTTGTTGGACATTGCTGGTGAATATGGCTGTGCTCCAAAGGGTGAGCACGGCTAAAGTGGTAAAACAAGTTTGTGGTATTACCAGTCTTCACAGGGATGACGGTCCTGCATAATTTGCAGACGACATTGGTCTGACTACGGTCAGACTTATTAAAATCCCAAAAACTGCCAAACTGGCAGGCTGACTTGTTTTCCCGTTTTATCGACAATTTCCTCGCTCGCTGCGGCACTCATTTTCCTCTTATCACTCCACGCCAGCTCTGAAGAAACACGAGACAACAATATGGCGCAACCAAAAGTGATACTGTTACATGATTGGCTGTTAGCGTGTCACTTCCTACATTGCTAGGTTACCAGAGAGCGAGTGCCTTTGTTCATGCAACCAAACTTGCTTTGCAACCTCTGGTTTCTTCCGATGAAGAAAAAAAAAATTATCGAACGCATTTTTTATTGATATCAATGGCGTGTCTATCGCGATACATATCGTTATCGTTTTATCGCCCAGCCCTAGGTCAGACCTCTTGACAACTGACAAAACACAAATTTTGACTAATTTAAAGCTGCTATTGATGTTTGCAGCGCAATATTTGACCGGAAGGGTAAAATTAACGGTTATTTTCGTCAGTTACGGCTCTTTATATCCAGCATTCTACATGCTTTGAATCAGACACATATAAAGTAGTGCGTAAGATTACATTTATTTGAATGAATATATCATATTTTAATTAATTATCGAGAGCGAGATTCGTACCTGCGTGACTGCATCTATTCAGCGTGTGCATTTATTACTTAAAAATAGCGGTGTAACCCCATCATTGCTGAGGAATATGTGATCCAGTAGCTTAGCTATTTTATTTCTAAAAGTCGCGGGCGGCATTGTTTACAAGTTGCTGTGCTACTGACCGAGAATGCGCAGCACGATCTCCGCTCTCTGTATGCAAGTGAAGTAGGCCTATGTGTGTATACGTTTCAATGAAAACAGCGCTTTGATATAGAACAGTGATTCAACTGGGACCTACCTGTGCATTAAACGATTTTATTGCACACCTTCCAGCCAATCAGAATCGAATATTCAGACAGATCATGGCATAAATTACTTTAGTTATTGTTGAACTAAAATTAAGGAGTTATGTTATACTTTTACTTCAGATTTCCAGTGAAAACACAACCAAATTGTACCAAGGCTACTTTTTTTTACTTTGCTTACATTTGACTCATGCTGTGTGACTGTATCACTACTATTGCACTATAAAGCCCCGATCAGACAGAACGTGCGCCTCGTGTTTTCAACCCGGAAAAACGCATTCTGTCTGATCGGGGCCTTTGACAGAAAGTGCTTTTTGCAATGGTTTGGAACAACTTGAGGGTGAGTAAATGATGACATGATTTTCATTTTTGGGGAACTATCGAACCACCAATCTTCCGGTTGGTAGACAACCTACATGAACCACTGAGCCACTGCCACTGCCTCCGCCTCAGTAGCTCATTGGAAAAGGATGGAAAATGCCTGTCATTTTGTTTGCAAGTCTTTGTCGTCAGTTAGGAATCTGGGTGTGCTCTATTTGAAAGCCACGTTTCTAGCATCTGTAAAACTGTATTTTTCCATCTTAAAAATATATCTATCTAAATTATGACATATGCTCGTATGACAAATGCAGAAAAGTTAGTTCATGCGGTAATCCTCACTCACTTGTTTCATTTGGTCCAGATGAATATTGTTGCGTTTACAGGGCTTGAATTTCGACGTGGGATTGTATATTGCATACAATTTTACTCATTCTCATTCATCTTGAGTTAGTTTTTGCTGCATACTGTGCTTAAACAGTCAAATACACACAAAATAAAGTCAAAATTCTGGTCTTGGCTAGAAAGAAAACGCAGGTCTTAAAGTGACTATAAATCTTAAAGTGACAGCAGCTGCAGCTGCCAAATTATGAGATAACATTAAAATTTCTATATGGCAGTTTTTAACCATGGTATCGATGTCGAAATCGTGACCAGTGAAAATGCTGAGTTGCTAGTAACTAAACCACTAGCCACAGTGGCTGTAAAAAGTCAATGTCAAGCCCTGGTAATAGTGCTGGAGCACACTATTTGTAGGATGTTGTAGCATGTTATCAGAGTCCTTGAAAGTTTGTGAAAAATACACATATATATTTCATTGTTTTTATTAATACTATTATAGCTATCCAAAAATATTCTACAGTGATGATTAGATTATCAGTGGTGTATACTAGCTTCAGGAATATTAGGCAGCAACAGGTGTGAACCAGTTGGCTAGGATTTTATTTTCATTTAACTTTAAGTAGAAGGCATTGTTGATTGGAGAGGGCATGTGATGATCTCCCCAAATCTAGCTAAACTACTTTTACCGTGGGTTTAAATCAGTCTAACTAAAGAAACATCCTGAGATGGCCTATGAACACAGATGTATAAAGCAGTAAATAGTGTGGAATATTTACTTCAAAGGTTTCTCTGATGTTTGGTTAGACTCGGGTCAGAAAGCGTCCTTGAAAATGTCTTGTTTTGTTTCCCCACGCGAGCTCTTAACATCAGAGCAATGATACGAACATAAATCACAAAACGTAACGTGTGCCTTTAATCTGCAAGACAGCCATGTTTGATCTCACAGACTGCGGCTTCAGCTTCAATCAAAGCCAGTGAAGAAAGATTCATTCTATCATTGGCAGCACTATGACGTTGCACACATACTCTGATATGTGTAGGCCTATGCCAGCAAAAGAAAGTGTTTATCCTTATTCGCTACTGTGCTTTTTCCACATTTTTGTTTCTGTATGATGATCATGGTTCAGTGGAGATATGCCACACTTTGTTGTTTTGAAAATAAATGTTGAAAATATTTTTTTTATTTGCGGTCTGATTAGTAATACATTCTGAACTCTTTAATATTTTAATCACATCTTGATAATCGATTGCTCTGGTAATTTATTGACTTTTCAGTTAATTTATTGATTACTATGTTGATTTTGTAATATTTCATAATTGATTTACAAATCTTATAAGATTATTATCACATTAGTTTCACATTTGGTCCTCCATATCCATACTGGCACAGCAGGCAAATAAAAACAGCAGCAAAAAAACAGGCATCCGAATGAAACATTTTGTTTTAGAGTTACAGTAGTGAATAGCGACAAAATAACGGTAAAACAACCAAATATTTTAGCAGAGAAACAGCAAGTAGTGTGTAAAAAGGATAAAAAGTGTGTACCTTGTCATCTTACTCAGTCTGTGTTGAGAAGCTTTAAGTGTTAAGTATTCAACCAGAGATTTTATTTATTAATGCATAAAAAACCTTTGAAGTGCAAAATACGAATAGGCGAATAATTGTGTAGAGTAGAACTATGTCTCCTGTTCACAGTGCTTATTCAAACAGGGCTGCATTTCCCAAAGGCATCATAAGCATAAGCATATCATAAGAACCATTGGCACCATACTCTCTGTGATTCATCCATTTTCCAAACCGCTTTTCCTCTGTAGGGTCGTGTGGATGCTGGAGCCTATCCCAGCGTCTCAGGCCAAAGGCAGGGAAACAACCTGGACAGATGGCCAGTAAAATTAGGAGTTATTTCACAACAAACAAATGGAAAGTCACTGTCACTTGCAGTCCATTATAAAAATTAACTATGGTTTTACTATGAGTAGCCATTGTTTGACTTGTATTTGTAGTAACACCATGGCTTTGTTATAGCCGGAGTGGAAGAATTGTCTGAACATGTGTAGCGACAATGAGTCAGATAAATAATAACTCAACAGGGAATTTAATTAAAATGAAAGAGACTCGAATGACACTATAATTTATAAATAATTCAGAATTAATGTTTACACCTTAACTTATTCGTCCGCCGATATGTAAGAACTTAAAGGGGACTCTGTTAAAGGGAAACATGTATATTTAGCTCAAATGAATGAATTAATGAATTCATAGGGAATTTTGAGAGTCTACTTTACAGCCGAGCAAATGACTCTTCCAGCATTCATTTGAACGGGCCGTAAATATCAACTCTGCAGCGGATATTAATATCCTAACAATAGTGAAGCACTATTTAACAGCCAGGTAACTTAGATCGGCAGTTCAAGACATTAAATTGATAAGCACATAACACAAGAACTGTTATCTTTGAATACAACTTTATTGATTACTCTAACACATCAAACTAATATCTAACATAAACACACGCACTCGCACATTCACACGTTGCAGAAAGGAAGAAGGTGAGGAAAAGAATAAGTTCTAAGAGAGAGAAATTATGAAATCCCAAGCAATATATGCATTTATGACACATGACCTGAAGAAACCATTGATCATTAATTTAACCTCCTATCGTTTCTTAGGCAGGGTTATTACATTTGATCTAATGCACCAGTTCAGCTCGGAATCTAGAGGTATTACTTGCGTTTGTCTCGTGTGTCGTCTGACAAGGGGGGTTCCTTTTTCCTGGCTGGACAGGGGCTTTCCCGTGTCTTTGATTCGCTGAAGGTCTGGTCGTGTCTTTGATCGACGTCTTGGGAAGCCAATCACGTGGCGTGTTGGCGGCTGGATGGAAGTCTTGTGGGCGTTGTTTGAAGTTGAAGCGTGCTTTTGGAGACTCGTTGAGTAACTTTTGCGGCGAAACTTAACAGAACCCGAGACTTAACGGAAAGAAAATAAACTTTAAGTAAAATAAAGGAAAAAGTGAGAGAAGAGCAGATGGCCCGAATTAAATCGTTGTTTAACCCATTTTCTCTGATCTTGGTCTGCCACGATCGTCTGATCGTCTCCTGGGAGCTCTCCGTTCAGAACTCAATCTGGTCAACTCTGAACAACTCTGAACTGCGAACCAACTTGAACTGCCGGCTCTGAACAAGCCGCGAACAGCCTTGAACTGGATTCTTCGTTCATGTTCTGAGATTAAACTCAAATATTTGCCCATCCCCTGGATGGGTTCTGGCCAATTAGGGTTCAGGGGTGACTGTGTCTCCACCCCTCCCATAAAATTGGGTTATCTATAGTAATTTAGTTTCCTGCTCTTAAGCAGGGAGTAAATTTAGACCTAATTTCTTACTATAAGGACATGATCAATTCTATAAAGATTTTATTCAGCTCATCTGTTGGATTATACCCATACGAACACAAACATATCAAACACCGTGCCTTTTCATCCACTCATTCAATAGTTACATAATTGCATGAATTGGGAGTGATATACATGCATAATAGTCACGTGTATTCAGTTGTAAACACACTAACAAGCAATGTCGAAGGCTATTTGAATGAAAGTCCAATAATCAGTAATTTCATGCACTCCATATGTAACAGTTTCTGTGAGTTTGCTTGGAGTTTTAGCTGTGTCACGTGGAGTTCATTTACTGGTCATTGAAAAGACAGAGATCTGGTTTGTTTCTTTGTCTTGTGATCACAACGAGTCCTCTGTCCTCTTTAACTAAGTTTGGACAAAAGTCCATAGGAAGTTGGTTAATTATTATCTGCAACTAGTAGCTCCGGGCAGAATGGAGCCTCCGTGATAGATGGTCGATTTCCTGGGGTCTGGAGCTGAATTGAGCTTTGTGAAGGGGATGTTCATTTGATCGAATCATTTGGAAGATTCATTAAACTATGTGTCTGCGTCCACAATTCCTACAGACGCTACAACATGTTAAATCATCAAAATCAAAAACATGTATGTTAGACTATACAGACTAAGCTACTGAAAGAGATGCTTCCAGAAGTTATAGATCCTCTTTTTAATATTATTAATTTGTCTTTGTCAGTAGGAATATGTACCGAAAACTTTTAAGCTGGCTATTATTAAACCTCTTATTAAAATAACACAACATGATCCTATAGAATTAGTCAATCTCGAATCTATCTTTTCTGTCAAATATACTAGAAAAGGCAGTATCCTCACAACTATGTTCCTTTTTAGAGAGAAATAGTATCTGTGAGGATTTCAAGTCAGGATTTAGACCGTATCATAGTACAGAGACTGCTCTGATTAGAGTTACAAATTATTTGCTCTCGTTGTATCTCTTTATTAGTGTTAGTGGATCTTAGTGCTGCATTTGATACCATCGACCACAACATTATTTTAAATAGACTTGAAAATGATGTTGGCATTAGTGGAATTGCATTAGCATGGTTTAAATCATATTTATCTGACTGTTAACAGTCTATAACAGTACATGCAGAGATCATACCAATCATAAGTTCTGTATGGAGTATCGCAAGGCTCAGTAGTAGGACCGTTGCTTTTCACTCTGTTCATGCTACCCTTTAGAGATATCATTAGTACTCAGCTCTATATTTCTTTGTACCCCGACAAAACAAACAATTCACAGAATTAACAGATCTGTAAAAACACATTTTTCCTTCTTAAAAATATATCTATCTAAATCATTTCATATTCATATTTCATTTAATGTGTTCATGAGGCTAGAATATTGTAATGCTCTACTGGGTGGTTGCCCTGCATGCTTAATAAATAGACTGCAGCTGGTCCAAAATGCAGCAGCTCGAGTTCTTACTAGAACCAGGAAGATATTAGCCCAGTTCTGTCAACACTGCATAGGCTCCCTATTACACATTGTATACATTTTAAAATCTCGCTAATTACTTACAAAGCACTAAATGGTTTATCTCCCCCAAGACTTGAGCAAGCTCCTAACGCATTATAGTCCTTGTCTATTATGATCTCAAAATTCTGGCCAGATGATAATACCTAGAATATCAAAATCAACTGCAGGTGGTAGATCTTTTCCTTTTTAGCAGACACACACTGTCAGTTTAAATCTTGACTAATAACTAATCTCTTTATCCTGGCATACACATTATTCAAATCAGTTAAATGATTGTTGGGCTGCATAAACTCCTGGGACCAGGAACACTTCCTATAACACCCAATGTACTTTTTACATCGTAAGAAGAATGACATATACACTAATATCAGTCTGTCGGTTTCGTCCATATCCCGAGGTTGCCGTGGTCGGCCAGATCCGGTCCATATCCAGATCAGATGGTTGTGTGGTCGTGTCCATATCCTAGACACAACCACAACACAGCCCTGAATGTCAGCAGAGAAATGTGTCTAAACAATCCTCTGTGAAGGCCTCGTCGATATGACAGCCATCAGCACAGATCCTCAGTAAAGACCACAAGAACCAGACAGGTCCTCCACACAGACCCTATGGCCAGCGTCGGCTCCATACTGCCGGAATGAATCAATCTTCAAGCAAAAGGAACTGAATGAATATTTGAATGCTACTGATCCTGATCTGAATTCTGACTTGTGATGCAGTCTGAATCATAATGACACCATGTTCGTTTGTTGGCCAGAGGAGAACTGGCCCCCCGACTGAGCCTGGTTTCTCCCAAGGTTTTTTTCTCCATTCTGTCACCTGATGGAATTTGGGTTCCCTTTCGTTCAGTCACTACGACGTACGTTAGTGACTAACGAATGGGGGTTTCGCTTAGAAGCCAATTATCTCCGAGAATTCAACAGCGCCCAATGCCAATGCCAATGCCATGGGCATGCGGAATTTGCATGCGTAACTCCGCCCCACCTCGTGGGTATATAAGGAAGTACGCTGGCAACATCGCATTATGTTTCTGCTTTGGAGCCAAGAGTATCTCTTCACTCCTTCAAGCCTGATCTGAGTCTTCGACAAGCCTTCGAGACGAGCAGCTTTCCAGAGACGTTGGTGTTACGGCGCGTTCCAGTGATCATCATACTGCCTGCCTGCTGATCTGCGCAGTGGTCCGCTAGACAGCTGGTGTGTGGTCCCTGGGCGCTTCGGCGTTCTCTGCGAAGCTTCCTCTCACAAAAGAGCTTACACGTGACGTGTCCTTTTCAGGATGTCTCGTCCGTGTACTTCTGGGTGTGGCCGGTTGTTATCTTCTTCTGATGGGCACAAACACTGTCTGGTATGTTTGGGCTTTCAACATGCCCAGGCAGCGTTTGTGGATGAGTCATGTTCCCACTGCGGGAACATGACCATCGCGGTGTTGCGGTCAAGACTCCATGACCTTCGTAATGAAGTGAGAGTCCCCTCTACCACACCCCGATCTACTGAGTCCCAGTACTTCGGCTGGTGGTCAGGGTGACCTGACGGTTACGGTGTGGAACAAAGCCCCGACGCTCATGCCTCGGGCCACACCCCCGTCTTGCACACTGCAACCCGCGAGTGTCCAGACGCAGATCGCGGGGCCGGCTCCTGCCCCCCCGCGCATCTCGTTTGGCGCTCCGGAGGAAGATGCGATGTCGGTCACCGCATCACAAGGTGGGCTCGAGTCCTCTGAGGATGATGACTCGGCTGTGCTGCCGCCTTCGGGCGCTCCAGCATTGCCCGAGTCGGACCCAGAGCTGACAGCCATGTTGTCTCGGGCAGCCGCAAGCTTAGGGATAGAGTGGAACCCTCCGCCCTGTCCCGAACGCTCTAGGCTCGATGATTGGTTTTTGGGAGCGCGCGCTGACAACCGTCAGTCCCCGCCCCCAATACCTTTCTTTCCCGAGCTTCATGAGGAACTCGCGCGGTCCTGGAAGTCCCCGTTGTCTTCCCGTGACCGTTCGGCGACTTCCTCCGCCTTCTCCGTCCTCGATGGGGCGGCGGCCAACGGGTACACTGGGGTCCCCCCAGTTGAACGTTCTGTTGCGATGCAACTGTGTCCTCAGAGCGCTTCAACCTGGCGCGGTGATCCTAAGCACCCCTCCAAAGCCTGTCGATTCACATCAACCTTGGTGGCGAAATCGCACAGAGCCGCGGGGCAGGCTGCCGCTTCTTTGCATGCCATGGCGATCCTTCAGGTCTACCAGGCCAGGATCCTCAAGGACATGCTCGAGGGTGGAGTTGATCCGGGGCTCTTAAATGATCTGCGTGCCGCCACCGACCTCGCTCTCCGGGCGACGAAGGTGACCGCACGCTCCCTGGGTCAAGTGATGTCCACAAACGTGGTCCAGGAGCGTCACTTATGGCTGAACCTGGCCGATATGCAGGACACCGAGCGGACCCGGTTCCTCGATGCCCCCATATCCCAGGCCGACCTCTTCGGCGGGGCGGTTGAGGACTTTGCCCAACAGTTCTCAATCGCCCAGAAGCAGACTGTGGCGATAAAACATGTACTGCCCCGGCGGCCAGCTGCTGCCTCCACCCAGCCGCCGGCACAGTCGCCTCAGTCTGCTCCACGCCGAGGACGCCCTCCTAAGGCTCCCGCCCCTCCCGCCCGGCCCAAGCAGCAGCCTTCACCCGGGCCGGGTGGCAGAGGTCGCCGAAGGAAGGCGTCACAATCCGCTCAGCCCGCCCCGCGCCCCGCTAAACGCCAGACCAAGCGGCGTTCCTGAGACGGATGGCTCAGGGATGGAGTATTCTTTCCAGGAGATGGTAGCAGGACCACTCCTTCCCCCGGTGGAGGGCCGGGGGAGAATCCTTTGTTCAGCTGCTGGCCCCCGGGTCAGCAGCACCCTAATTTGGTCAAAGAAAGAATTAACACTCCCATCCCTGAGCCCACAGAGTCCGGTGATGACGGTGCGCGCCACCCACGAGTCCCGCCACTCGCATCCCACTCTGTCGCCAGCCTCCTGGCAGAGCAGACCCCAGTGGAACGTGCGTCCTTCCCTGGTCTCCTCTGTCAGGACGCAGCAGTCAACCATGCCCCCGCACCGGGACGCCCCTCAGCCTCCCATGTCCGGGCCGGTGACGCTGCATCGCTGCAAGCCCACACCGGGTACGTCTGTACTCCGTATGACCCCGTTGGCA
This sequence comes from Gobio occitaniae, assembly GCA_033150135.1. Taxonomy (NCBI): domain Eukaryota; kingdom Metazoa; phylum Chordata; class Actinopteri; order Cypriniformes; family Gobionidae; genus Gobio; species Gobio occitaniae. The sequence continues at coordinate 152,094 of JARQWZ010002573.1, forward strand.
CAGTTTCTGGGAGTCTGGCTTCAGCTTCCAGGGCTGTCGCGCGGACCATCAGGCGCGGCTACGCGATTCAGTTGGCGCAGGTTCCTCCCTGCTTCCGGGGAGTCCGTTCCACTATGATCGGGGCCAATGCCCCCGTCATGCGAGCGGAGATTGCCACCCTACTGGCGAAGGGTGCGATCGAATCTGTCCCTCCAGCCGAGATGAATTCCGGGTTTTACAGCCCGTACTTCATTGTACCCAAAAAGACCGGTGGGCTACGACCAATCCTGGACCTGCGCGTCTTGAACCGTTACCTTCACCGGTTTCCGTTCAAGATGTTGACAGCGAAACGCCTTTTCGAATGCGTTCGTCCAGACGATTGGTTTGCAGCGATCGACCTGAAGGACGCCTACTTCCATGTCTCCATTCTACCTCGACACAGTTCCTACGGTTTGCTTTCGAGGGGCGGGCATATCAGTACGCAGTTCTACCATTCGGGCTATCTCTGTCCCCTCGCGTCTTCACGAAGATTGCCGAGGCAGCCCTTGCGCCCCTTCGGCAGCACGGGGTTCGCATCCTGAACTACCTCGACGACTGGCTCATACTGGGTCACTCTCGAGAGCAGGTTTGCGGACACAGAGATTTGGTGCTCCATCACCTAGCCCGTCTGGACCTTCGGGTCAACTGGGAGAAGAGCAAACTTTGCCCCGCGCAGAGGATCTCTTTTCTCGGTATGGATATCGACTCGGTCGCCATGTGCGCGCAGCTTTCGAGCGAGCGCGCGCAGTCTCTGCTGACTTCCCTCCGTCAAATCGAGGGCAAGAGTGCGGTTCCACTGAAACTATTTCAGAGGCTCCTGGGGCATATGGCATCTGCAGCCGCGGTGACGCCGCTCGGATTGCTTCATATGAGACCGCTTCAGCACTGGCTACGCGATCGAGTCCCGAGATGGGCATGGCGGTCTGGCACGCTCCGGGTACAAGTGACTCGGGCCTGCTTACAGACTCTCACCCTGTGGTCGAACCTCAGTTTTCTACGGACCGGAGTGTCCTTAGAACGAGTTTCCAGGCATGTTGTTGTATCAACAGATGCATCATCCACTGGCTGGGGTGCCATGTGCAATGGACAAGCAGCCACGGGCTCCTGGACAGGACCCCAGCGTCTTCTGCATGTCAATTGCCTCGAGTTACTGGCAGTACGGTTCGCCCTGCACCGCTACCGAGCGTTGCTGAGGGGTCAACATGTACTAGTCAGGACAGACAACACGGCCGTAGTAGCGTACATCAACCACCAGGGCGGTCTACGCTCCCGCCGTATGTCTCAACTCGCCCGCCATCTCGTTTTGTGGAGTCAGAAGCACCTGAGGTCCCTTCGTGCTGTCCACATTCCCGGAGACCTGAACTGTGCAGCCGACGAGCTCTCACGGATTCAGCCTCTCCCCGGAGAGTGGAGACTCTACCCCCAGACGGTCCAGCTGATATGGGAACGGTTCGGCGACGCACAGGTAGATCTGTTTGCCTCCCAGGACTCTTCCCATTGCTCCCTGTATTATTCCCTGACCAAGGGCACCCTTGGCACGGATGCACTGGTGCACAGCTGGCCGCCAGGGCTGCGCAAGCATGCGTTTCCCCCAGTGAGCCTCCTTGCACGGGTACTGTGCAAGATCAGGGAGGACAAGGAGCAGGTCATGTTGGTCGCCCCGTATTGGCACGGCCAGACCTGGTTCTCAGAACTTCTACTCCTTGCGACAGCCCCTCCCTGGCCTATTCCTCTGAGACCGGACCTCCTCACTCAGAGACGGGGCACCTTTTGGCACCCGCGTCCAGCGTTCTGGAAGCTCCACGTGTGGCTTCTGGACGGGACGCGGCAGGTTTGAGTAGTCTTCCACCTGCGGTGGTCGCTACCATCACTTCCGCTAGAGCTGAGTCTACGCGACGTCTCTATGCGTTGAAGTGGAACCTCTTCGTCACATGGTGTTCTTCCCGCCAAGAAGACCCCTGGAAATGCCCGATCGGGTCCGTGCTATCGTTTCTCCAGGAGGGGGTGGAGCGAAGGCTGTCTCCTTCCACCCTTAAAGTGTATGTGGCCGCAATATCTGCCTACCACGATCTCCTGGGAGACAAAAAGGTAAGTCAGCACGACCTGATCATCAGGTTCCTGAGGGGGGCGAGGAGACTGAATCCTCCTCGCTCTCCTCTCGTTCCCTCTTGGGACCTCTCAGTAGTCTTAAGTGCTCTGCAGAGGCCTCCCTTTGAGCCTTTGCGGTCGGCTGAGATTAAGTTCTTGTCTATGAAGACGGCTCTGCTGACCGCATTGGCCTCGCTTAAGAGGGTCGGGGACCTGCAGGCATTTTCGGTTGACGAAGCGTGGCTTGAGTTCAGGCCGGCTAACTCTCACGTGATCCTGAGACCCCGGCCCGGGTATGTGCCCAAGGTTCCCACCACTCCGTTCCGAGATCAGGTGGTGAACCTGCAAGCGCTGCCTTTGGAGGAGGCAGACCCAGCCTTGGCATTGCTCTGTCCAGTACGCGCTCTCCGCGCCTATGTAGACAGTACGCGATGTTTCAGGACCTCAGACCAGCTCTTTGTCTGTTATGGTGGAGAGCGGAAGGGAAGTGCTCTCTCAAAGCAGAGGTTGTCTCACTGGATAGTGGACACCATTGTTTTGGCTTACCAGCAGCAAGGTCGACCATGTCCCCTTGGTGTGAGGGCACACTCCACCCGGAGTGTGGCCTCCTCTTGGGCTCTAGCGCATGGCGCCTCGCTAACAGACATCTGCAGAGCTGCAGGCTGGGCGACACCCAACACATTCGCCAGATTCTACAATCTCCGAGTGGAGCCAGTGTCCAACTATGTACTCGCCCCTACGGGTGGCCGGTAATGGGCCAGGCTCAGGTGTCTTCGCTTGCTCTTCATTCCACTCCAAGGACTGGATACGTGCAATATTTTTCCTTAGGTGAGCTCCCCGAGAGCCCTGAGCTCCTCCAGCACTGCTTACGCCGACATCAGTTCAGTCTGCCCCTTCGAGCCCAGACCCTCATGTCCGGCCAGGTGCTCCATGTGTATGGTTCCCCTCCGGCGACCCCCACACGAGTATTTCCACCGTAAGCCTCCTCAGCGAGCAGGTGTCTTTCCCTTGGCAAGTCCCTGCCGCCCCTAGAGTTAAAAATCCACCTTCGGCTGGTACCCTAGAGATCTTCCATATGCAGCCCTTAGCGGGTCAGATGTGTGTTCTTAAGTCCTCCCTACGGGTAGGCATCTTGGCATTCCCTCACTGGGATATGCTTCCCAGTGTACCTTGGTAATCCTGTGATAAGTGGGAGTCCTTCGTCCGTACTAGTCTTACGACAGGGTACTCACACTTACGCAGGGCACTGGATGACAGCTGAGTGGCGTTGTTGTATTGGAACCCCCATTCGTTAGTCACTAACGTACGTCGTAGTGACTGAACGAAAGGGAACATCTCGGTTACGTATGTAACCCTCGTTCCCTGAGGAGGGAACGGAGATGTACGTTTCCTTTGGCACGTCAGCTGTGCTGCCTGGAACGCGGAGTTCAGTCTTGGCTCCTGCAGCAGTAACATAATGCGATGTTGCCAGCGTACTTCCTTATATACCCACGAGGTGGGGCGGAGTTACGCATGCAAATTCCGCATGCCCATGGCATTGGCACTGCCATTGGGCGCTGTTGAATTCTCGGAGATAATTGGCTTCTAAGCGAAACCCCCATTCGTTAGTCACTAACGTACGTCTCCGTTCCCTCCTCAGGGAACGAGGGTTACATACGTAACCGAGACGTTTCTTGCCACTATCGCCTCTGACTTGCTTATTTGGGATACTTAATATTCAACAATATTATTGATCTGTCTGCATTGACACCAGTATATGAGAACTGAACTAAGCTGGATGATGAAATTTTTTTTCCGCAGAACTGCTTTATAGATTAAATGAACTAATTTAATAATTGATGATCTTTACAACAGGCACTAAACTTAATCTGATTCGACACTAAACTGACTTCAGCTGTACAGCAGCTGAAATGTATCATTGTCCTGGTATCACTGTAAAGTTGCTTTGAAACAATCTTGTATAAAGTGTTATATAAAGTGCATCCGGAAAGTATTCACAGTGCTTCACTTTTTCCACATTTTGTTATGTTTGCCTTTATTACAGCCTTATTCCAAAATTCTACAAACAATACCCCAAAATGAAAGAAGTTTGTTTGAAACCTTTGCAAATTTATAAAATAAAAATAAAAACCACGTGTATATAAGTATTCACAGCCTTTGCCATGACACTCAAAATTGAGCTCAGATGCATCCTGTTTGAGATGTCTCTGCAATTTGATTGGAGTCCACCTGTGGTTAATTCAGTTGATTGGACATGATTTGGAAAGGCACACACATGTCTATATAAGGTCCCACAGTTAACAGTGCATGTCAGAGCACAAACCAAGCCATAAAGTCCAAGGAATAGACCCCCAAGACAGGATTGTATCAAGGCATATGGGAGAAGGGTACAGAAACATTTCTGCAGCATTGAAGGTCCCAATGAGCACAGTGGCCTCCATCATCCGTAAATGGAAGAAGTTTGGAACCACCAGGACTTTTACTAGAGCTGGCCGCCCGGCCAAACTGAGTGATTGGGGGAAAAGGGCCTTAGTCAGGGAGGTGACCAAGAACCACTCTGACAAAGCTCCAGCATTTCTCTGAGGAGAGAGGAAAACCTTCCAGAAGAACAACCATCTTGGCAGCACTCCACCAACAGACCTTTATCACTGAGGAAATGAATACCGGAAGTGAGCGTCGAAGCAGTGTGTTGAATTTTCCGGTAATGCATGTTTTCAATGTGTTGTTAACACCTAGCTGAACAAACGTCACTTAAAATAAGCATCTGGAGGATGATTTAAATATCCGGACATTTTCAGAGACAGGAGAAGAGAGAAACTGATCATTACTGTGTACATGTTTTTCCAAACTCTGCTGAACTTGTAGTTTTTTAATCCAACATAAGCCGAGGGTCGTAAACATACATGATTATTTCACCACACGGTGTCAGTGCTCGTCTAAATAGTGACCGCGATGAAGTGTGTGTGAGACTTGACGAATAAGATCTGAATGAAGTTATTTATTTATTTGTATTTGTATTAAATATTTTAGTCATTATTCTGTCATTTTTCATTGACAATCATTTCACTGTATATATAATTCACACATTTATGCCAAAATTCAGTTACGCTGTTAACGTATTTCTGTTTAAGATTTATTAGATGTTTAACATCGCTAAATTTCTTTAAGGAAGTTACCGCGCATTCATTCATCTATTTAATACTGCTGTCATGAAAATTAACCATGGTTTTATTACAAATAAAAAAACATGGTTATTGTAGTTTAACCATGGTATTTGTAGTAAAACTAATACAAATGGTAGTCAATCCACGAAAAACTACTACATTCTTACTATAATAAAACCATGGTTAACTTTCATAAGGGTGTTTATCAGTCAAGTTAATTTAAAAATGTAAATTCAACAGATATGAAATATGATTAGTAAGAGATACACTGTTAATGAGAAGACGAGCACTGGACTACAGCAGGTTAGAAATGTATTTATTATTCATAATACACAATTGGATGGGAACATTTCAGCAGGCTGACGATATGAGACGTAAACATCCTCAGTTTGGAAATGCAAAGGCCTACAACACACAACGCGTATTATTTTAATAGAGGGACCTTCATCCCGCCATATCATCCTCACCCATGGTTTCCTCTTTTCTTTTAGTGTCAAGAAACGGTAAAATCTGAGGTAAGGAGGTCATTATTTAGTATTAGAGCACCGGATCGCTGCAGCAACAGATTCAGACACTATTTTTGATTGCGTCTCGATGGGACCGGAAGTAGCGGTGCACTACTTCACTTACCGGAAATAGGAAGTGTGATAAAGGCCTATCATGCCTGTATGGGAGACAGCACATGGCAGCCCACCTGGAGTTTGCCAAAAGGCACCTGAAGGACTCTCAGACCTTGAGAAACAAAATTCCCTGGTCTGATGAACTCTTTGGCCTGAATGGCAAGCGTCATGTCTGGAGGAAACCAGGCACTGATCATCTCTTGGTCAATACCATCCCTACAGTGAAGCATGGTGGTGGCAGCATCATGCTGTGGGGATGTTTTTCAGTGGCAAGAACTGGGAGACTAGTCATGATCAAGGGAAATATGAATGCAGTAATGTATAGACATTCTCACAGAGTGCTCTGGACCTCAGACTGGGGCAAAGGTCTTCCTATAAGAACATCAACCCTAAGCACACAGCCAAAGTAACAAAGGTGTGGCTACGGGACAACTCTGTGTGAGTGTCGCTGAGACACTTTAACTTGTTTCTTTCAAGTTTGACTTGAACCCGATTGAAAATTTCTGGAGAGATGTGAAAATGGCTGTGCACCGATGCTCCCCATCCAACCTGGTGAAGCTTGAGAGGTTCTGCAAAGAAGAATGGGAGAAACTGCTCAAAAATAGGTGTGCCAAGCTTGTAGCATCATACTCAAGAAGACTTGAGGCTGTAATTGGTGCCAAAGGTTTTATTTAAAACAAATTATTGAGCAAAGGCTGTGAATACTTATGTATATGGGATTTTTTTTGTTTGTAATAAATTTGCAAAGATTTAAAAAAACAACTTCTTTCACGTTGTCATTATGGCATATTGTTTGTTGAATTGAGGAAAAAAATATAATTTTAATCCATTTTGGAATAAGGCTGTAACATAACAAAATGTGAAAAAAAAGTGAAGCATTGTGAATACTTCCCGGACGCACTGTAAATAAAGGTGATTTGACTTATGATTCTAATATGCACACTTTACAAACTTGCTGCCTCAGAACAATTTTTCAGACGGTGTAAATGAAAACATAATCTAAAAATTAGCAGTTACTGCTTATTGAATCTTAAAAAACATGGCTTACAAATAGAATGTTAAGTGGGTGAAATTATCCATTTTATTTTTAGAAACAATTTAAAAGATCAGCTTAGTTTAGAAGTATTGATATTGCTACTGATATTGACAATACTGGCCTTAAAAAGTATCTGTATTGGATCGAAAAGCAGTATTGCCACCCCTCAAGGGTGCCAACACACGAGCCATCACGAGCCGTCATGCATTTAAAAAAGTGCTGTGTTCAGTTTGAAACCAAGTGGGACTGGATTTCGAAAAGGTCATTGGATGCGTGGGGACCCCCCACCACTTCACAATTTGCATTTCTCCCTCATCAAACACACCTGATTCAAGTCATCAGGACAGGTTTGAGAATAAGTTTTATTTATAAAGCACCTTTCCACAAGCTCAAAGATGCTTAACAGAGTTGAACAACATTTACAGTGTACATACAACAAAAACAACAAGCAAGGAAAAATAATCATTAAATACTTTTCAAACAAATACCATCTCCAAAATATGCACATCACTGTCTTTTGGCATTAGATGCCATGAGCATCTGTCTGCTGCGAGCACTGCACAACAAGCCTGCTGCTGTTCCAGAAATCTCACAATCATTTTGAAAGCGGACCTCCGATCTCATCACGATGTGATGAATAAGTGATTTTTCAGGAATGTTCAGGATTGCCTGATTCTTCTTCACTTCTCTCTTTCTTTTCCAGCTGCGAGAGAATCCCTGTACAAGATGCCTGCATGATTGTACAGCTGAGTCAATTCTTTGAATTTTGATCACTTTGGCTATAGCTAGATTCAGGTTATGGCCAAAACAGCCCGGCCAAACACAGGGTAACCCTTGAAATATTTTTTTTTTAATGTTGGTTGCATTGTCTGTTGTGATGCTAGACAGACTCGTCTTTGTGATGCTCCACTTCTACAGCATGTTTTCAGAGAATTCTAAGAAAAAAGAGCCAGAAGGACTTCAATTCCCAATCTGGAGTGAGGAAACGCACTGTGAAGTTGATGTATGGTTCTCCACTACCACTGCCGCTGGTCCAAACAACAGCAGTTGCAGAAAACCACAACTCTTCTGCGACTTGTTTCTGCACCTGAACAAAGCTGACTTCTGTGTACATCTGGGGGATTTCATTCTTTGAAAAAAAAAAATTTGACAGCACATTGTAAAGAGGCACTGCCAACTTCAGTAGTTTCAAAAACCCTCCACAACTTGAAAGGGCATCATGTATTTGGCAGTGAAGTATGCCACTGTATTGTTCAGGTCGTTAGCATGTTTAGATGTGGTTACATAGGCGATTTGTTTCTCAAATGTTTGCTGAATTGTGGGCTGTACTGCAGCCTTTGCTGCTTGAGCTACTGCTGCTCTAAAAAAAATTAAGACTGACATGTTAGTTTAACCTTTTATTTTTTGTTTAATTCCTAGTTTAATTTAATTTAATCTTCTTCCAGACAGATTGTATCTTTTATTTTATTGATATTATATACTACTACTGCTGAAAATAATAATATCAAATAATGCTATAAAATCGATTATTGTTATATAAGTGTTGCTGCACATATACACAAAGAAGACAGATAGAGCGTGAGTGTGTCTCTCACACACTCAACACACACGTGATTTCTCTCCGTACAACACACCACACACACATGTGATTTCTCTCCATACAACACACAAACAGTGGCAGACGCCAGAGAGCCAGCCGTTTTTTTGTTTTTTGTACACAATGGTGGAAGACTAAAAAAAAGTAGACATGATACCAGCTAAATTTAATTATTGTTCTAAATCGCAGAAACATAGTACTCTGTTCTGTGGTAACGTGAGGGGGGAAACTAGTTGATGATAGCTAGTTAATTAGCCACATTATCTGCCTCGGTAGAAAGCCAATAGTATTTGTTTCACTTGTGCTAAACACGCTTAATTTCTTTCGGTACCTGAAAAGTTCCCCTATGGCAGACTTTGACTTTTTCGACGGAGGAAAAAATTCCAGGGGTCCACCTCCTTTGTAGCCTGGCTCCGCCCTCCTACGTTCTTCCGCTCAATTTTCATTTTCCTTCAGTACTCCGTCTGGGACTGCGGTATATTCTTAGGTTTTCTCCGAACAAATTTTTACCGGTCCAATCAGCGAACAGAGGGAGTGGCTGAGAACGATGACGTTGATGTAGTGTGCTAGTTTGAGTTGTAGTTCAGTAATGGAGGCAGAGAAAGATGCGAGTGAAGCCATTCATTCCGTTGTGGCACCGCTGCCGAATTTCCAGAAGTTAAAGGTCCTGTTCTTCGTGATCCCATTTTTCAAACTTTAGTTAGTGTGTAATGTTGCTGTTAGAGCATAAATAATACCTGTAAAATTATAAAGCTCAAAGTTCAATGCCAAGCGAGATATTTTATTTAACAGAAGTTCACTTTCAAAGCCTACAGTGAATGGCCGGTTTGTAGTCCGGTTTGGACTACATCCCTGTACATCCTGCTTTAATGACGTTAGTAGAACAGTTTGTTGACTAACCTCCGCCCACAAGAATACGCAAAACAGGGGGCGTGGTCTTGTTGCTCCCTCGTGGAGAAGAGGAAGTGTTGCGTTCGGTTCGGTTGCGTTTGTCGCCATGTCGTTCAGATGGTGTTATTTTCATCCCGGAGTCAAATAACCTTTGTTTGGCCTTCAGGGGCTGTAGTTTGAGCACGTTCATCTCCCCGTTATGGTAAGAGGCGTGACCTTTCCGGGCAACGTGCCCTAAGCTGCTGTCGAATCACAACACGGGAACCGCTGGCACAATCAGAGCTCGTTACGTATTTCTGAAGGAGGGACTTCATAGAACAGGGAAATCTTTCAAGCCGTTTTCAGGACAGTGAAAACAGCGGTATACAGATAAGTAAATTGTGTGAAAAATACTGTGTTTTTTTACACATGAAACATGAACACATGTTATATTGCACACTGTAAACACAATCTAAGCTTAAAAAAAACACGAAAAACGGGACCTTTAAAGCCTTTCCAGCTCTCTCCGTTAGTGGTGAAGGAGTTGGCTGAAGCCCTATTCGGACGGTAATTGTTTCGCGTTAGCAATTGGTTATGGCAGATCCAGAGTGGCTCTTGGCAGATCCAATAGTTTTAAACTTCAACAGAGTACCCGCCTTCAAGGAAGTAAATGCTTGAATGGAGAGTGGCCAGACTCTCTGTACAAATGAAATGTACGAGAGTCTGGTAAGATCAGGCTACCTCCTTCGGCCATCCAACACACATGTGACTGCTCACACCAACCAGAGGGATTCCTGCACTTTTTCTCTTTGATAAGACATAAAAAAAACAGCCCATTCCGCAGCAACGGTAGGGTACAACGGGGCTAAAGGCTCCAAGGGGTAAAAGGCTTATTTGATTTTATTTTCCTCTAAACCACTAGATGGCACAAAAAACTTGCCTCAGCGCTTTCCAAAACATCCGCTTTTCAAGATGCGCGTGAAAATTAGTCTGATCCTCGATCAGCGCAAAGTTGATTCTGTGCTAATTTGATCTAATATTTCATGTTTTTAAAAAGTATTGTAGATTTAGGTAGCAAATAAGAATTATTTTCTTATAATAGCTAAAATTATTGAATATATTTTGAGAAAAAGGTCTTCATAATGATTTTCAGTTTTGTTCAAGGTAATTAAAGTAGCAGTTTTTCAGTAATGGAATAATATGTAAAAGTATGGTAAAAGGTGCAATGATTAACATGATGATACTCGTTATTGTAAATTAATTACTTTTCCCTTAAAAAGTTAAGTAAGGGATTACTTTTATTTTTTTTATTTTTTTATTTTTTTATTAATTTAATCACACTTACTTCTGATGTAATTGAACTAAATACTGTGTATAGACTGCAGAACAATTATATATAATACAATAGTTGAATTAACATCAAATTTTAAAGTCTAACTTAAAAATACATGCATCCTCACATTTTTAATACTTTGGTCAGTTAATAAGAATAATTTATGTAGTTTTATATTATTTATTTGAATAAAATTAAAAGAGCCGTTTAAACCTTAAATCACTTACTAGTCGAGGTTGATATAGGTTTTAAAGTAATTAGTATTTAAATACTTTTTGGATTGAGTAATTTCTACAGTAATCTATTTACACTATTGAAGATGTAATTAGTAACTAGTAATTAATTACTTTTTTAAAGGAACTTACCCAACACTGGTTGACATGGTCATGGTTTCAGATGGTAAATATCATATATCAAGTTGAGTGTCCACCTTAGAGATAATACCCATATTTATTATGAAACATGAATGACCAAATATTATATTAATCATAATGATAAAATATAATTTATTGCTACTACTGTAAATCTATATTAAATTATTAAGGTGTCTCCTTTAAAGCTTTCAGAATATTTGTCTGTGGGGTAAAAGGCCCCCCTCACCACCTCATACATTTATAAGATTTTTAAAGAAAATAAACCACTTTTATGATTTGTATATATTTTATAATTGTATATTTTTCTGTAATCATACACTATGGGAGTAGTGAAAAGTATTTTTTTCTTAAGGTGTGCCCTGTTGTAGTCACAAGAACTAACACAAGACTTGGCCCATGGCTATTTTGGACAAATTAAACAGAATTTTCCCTTCAAATATAAAATGTAATACAAATATAAATGGAGAGTACATCATCTGTACTGCTACATTTGGGCTCCTGTAACTGCTTACAACCAACACATGGGCATTGACGTTTTGCACGGTTTGCAGTGTGTGTGTGCACTAACTTGGATGGGTTAAATGCAGAGGACAAATTCAGAGTATGAGTTATCACATGTCACTTTCAAAACCATGAAGTGGTACTAAAAGACTTTTTGGACATTGCTGCCACCAATGCTTTCCTTGTGCACAAAGAGCTATATTTTAACATGACAAATAAAGAGTTTATAGAAACTTAATACAGAGCTCTATGGTGTATCACAGAAAGTGGCACCAAAACTGACCAGTAGTAATTGCCATTGATGAATCTGTGTATGTTGCAAAGCAGTGCATGGCAAGAAGTAACAAACACTGTGAAAATGCCAGGCTTGTAATGTTAATTTGTGTCTTCAGTTGAACAGGACCTGTTTTCAAGAGTGTAACAAACATGTGTGATTGTGTTCAAATCTGTGCTCAAAACTGTGCCTTTGACACTTATTACACTGAAAAAAATTATAAGCACAACACTTTTGTTTTTGCCCCCATTTTTCATGAGCTAAACTCAAAGATCTAAGACTTTTTCTATGTACACAAAAAGCCTATTTATCCTTTGCCGAGATAATCCATCCACCTCACAGGAGTGGCATATCAAGATGCTTATTAGACAGCATGATTATTGCACATGTTTGCCTTAGGCTGGCCACTCTAAAATGTGCAATTTTATCACACAGCACAATGCCACAGATGTTACAAGTTTTGAGGGCGCGTGCAATTGGCATGCTGACTGCAGGAATGTCCACCAGAGCTTTTGCCCGTGAATTGAATGTTAATTTCTCTACCATAAGCTGTCTCCAAAGGCGTTTCAGAGAATTTGGCAGTACATTCAACCGGCCTCACAACCACAGACCACGTGTAACCACACCAGCCCAGGATCTCCACATCCAGCATCTTCACGTCCAAGATCGTCTGAGACCAGCCACCCGGACAGCTGCTGCAACAATCGGTTTGCATAACCAAAGAATTTCTGCACAAACTGTCAGAAACCGTCTCAGGGAAGCTCATCTGCATGCACGTCATCCTCATCGGGGTCTCGACCTGACTGCAGTTCGTCGTCGTAACCGACTTGAGTGGACAAATGCTCACATTCGATGGCGTCTGGCACTTTGGAGAGGTGTTCTCTTCACGGATTAATCCTGGTTTTCACTGTACATGGCAGGTGGCAGACAGCGTGTATGGCATTGTGTGGGTGAGCGGTTTGCAGATGTCAACGTTGTGGATTGAGTGGCCCATGGTGGCGGTGGGGTTATGGTATGGGCAGGTGTATGTTATGGACAACGAACACAGATGTATTTTATTGATGGCATTTTGAATGCACAGAGATACCGTGACGAGATCCTGAGGCCTGTTGTTGTGCCATTCATCCACGACCATCACCTCGTGTTGCAGCATGATAATGCACGGCCCCATGTTGCAAGGATCTGTACACAATTCATGGAAGCTGAAAACATCCCAGTTCTTGCATGGCTAGCATACTCATCGGACATGTCACCCATTGAGCATGTTTGGGATGCTCTGGATCGGCGTATACGACAGCATGTTTCAGTTCTTGCCAATATCCATGCTGTCTAATAAGCATATTGATATGCCACACCTGTGAGGAGGATGGATTATCTTGGCAAAGGAGAAGTGCTCACTAACACAGATTTAGACAGATTTGGGAACAATATTTGAGAGAAATAGGCCTTTTGTGTACATTGAATAAGTATTAGATCTTTGAGTTCAGCTCATGAAAAATGGGGGCAAAAACAAAAGTGTTGCGTATATAATATTGTTCAGTGCACGATATAATCAAAATCTAAATACACTACTTTGTAATTAAACTCCAAACAAAACATACCTTTAGTCTACTCACATTCTTTCTTCAGGCTGTCTCGCAGCATTCCATCTTGATAGGCTGATTATGGGAGGGTCTTTGTCTCCCCAGGTGTGAAGCTCATCTGTATTCATGACCATTGACGCTCCCTCTCATACAACCTTTCTAAACCAAAAAGTGTCTCACAAAAGTTAAATATATAGTTTTATGTGAATGAGTGGGCAGGATGATTTGAAATTATGTTTTATTAACAAAGTTTGGGAGGAGCACGTTCAGATCATTAACCTAATTAACACCTTTACTCTATTTAATATGTAAGTGAGAACTTGTGAATGTCATTTTGTAGCAAGATCTCTATAATAAATATAATAAATCTGGCCCAATCCAGAACAAACAAACACACAAATGAAGGCATGAGACTATATAACTTCCCCAATGCACAACATGCTCACATCCATTCCATACACAAACAAACCTAGGAAAACAAAAAAAAAATCTGAATTTTTTCAAATAAAAATCAATCAGTCTCAACGCAGACTGCACACAAATATGAAGTGGTTCTATTTTAACATCAAATATAGTAATTTAGAGGTAAATACATTTTTAAAAATAACAAAATATAAAAAAAAAATGCATTCAATAATAGAAGAAAACATTATAAAAATGAAATTATATAAGCTTTCTGGACCCAAAAAAACAGAATAAGTGTAATTTTAGGGCGAGGGAAGGATTTGTTACGGGTATGGGAGGAGAGCATAAGGGCTCTAAAGGCTTGTGAACAAATGTTCATTATGTGTTTTTTGGCCTTATTACCGTGACTTAAATAAATACTAACTACGCACAAACTTGATTAGTACAACGAAAAATGTATTGCATATTCCTGTATTTTTTTAACTAAATGCAATTTTTCCATTTCTTTCTTTCCTGATCTCAGGTATCTTATCGTGCAAAGCAAGGAATGACCCACTTCGCTGTGGTGAAGATAGCAGTGGTTTGGATTCTGGCCTTCCTCCTCTACGGACCGGCCATCTTATTCTGGGAGCAGCTGACAGGCAGGAGTCGCGTGCCGGACAATGAGTGCTTTGCCGAGTTCTACTACACCTGGTACTTCCTGCTTTCTGCTTCAGTGGTTGAGTTTTTCTTGCCTTTTTTATCCGTGGCTTTCTTCAACATCAGCATCTACCTCAGCATCCGTCGGAGGAGACTCGGCAGTAAAACAGAATCCTGTTCTCCTAGGAGCCAGGATGTTCTGTACGGGAAGAAGACGCGCATGAGCGTGCGAATCTACTGGAACTCACTAACACTCAAAAAGACCAGCGCTGCAGACAGCGAGAAGCGATCGGAGAGCGCCGGTCTGTCGATGCGGTGTGTTCAGCGCTCGCGTCTAAGGCAGGACAAGAAGATTGCTAAATCTTTGGCGATAATCGTGTGTGTTTTCGCAGTGTGCTGGGCGCCGTACACTCTGTTAATGATTGTGCGAGCGGCGTGTAGAGGAGACTGTGTGTCACACCACTGGTATGAGGTGACGTTCTGGCTGCTGTGGCTGAACTCGGCAATCAACCCGTTCCTTTACCCGCTGTGCCACAGCAGCTTCCGTAGGGCCTTCATTAAGATCCTGTGCCCACGGCAGAGGACCACCATACCCCTGACAGACCATCCATCCAGCACTCACAGATAGTCTGAGTGATCAGCACACATGTACTGAAAACAGTGTATGAAAAAGAGGATTTAAGTGCCTATACATTTAAAGGAATGTTCCTGGTTCAAAACAAGTCTGTAAACTCTTTCCCCACCAGTTTTCATATTTTCATGGCCCCGGACTATTTTGTTGTAGGAATATCTGAACATGCAAAGAAAGAACAGACCCTCAGCTTTTAAACAAACAAAACCTGTTTTATTCTAGCTTCATGCATTCTTTTTTATCAATACTTGAATGTGGGTAAGTTTAATAAAAAATCTAAAAACTTGAGAAAACCATGTTTTTTTCAAAGGCAACCACAAAGCTTCACAGTCCTATAGCTCGTCCTGGGTCAACATTTCATTTCGGCAGTTTTGATTTATATGCTGTTTGATGTTTAATTGATTGTGTTATTTTACACCGATTTTATTTTTTTTCAGTGGTGGGAAAAGAGTTAACAGCATTTGTGTAGCATAAAAAACAACAACAGTAGGGCTACAACAGGGCCAGGCAGTAAACATTATAATTCACAGTTGGTAAAAACAACAACAACAAAAAAACAACAACATTACGCTGGTGTCATATCACTTATCAACCTATTTATCAGGAATCTTATACAATCATTCAGTGGTTGATCATTCACAACTTCATTCACAATCAATCATTCACAACTTCGCTGTTATGACAATGCATGTATTAGTAAACCCATATGTTCATATACCTAGAAAAGTATTTGCACTTCCAAAAAGTATTGTAAAAATTATTTAGGTAGGGGAAAAAGATACATTTTTATTTTTCAATTTAATTTATTTAATGGGGTCATGACATGGATTTAATTTAATATGTTCCTTGAGGGTTACTTATAATGAACTATTAATAATGAATAGTTATTTCTCTTGTCATGATATTGAACCAAGAACATTTCTATAATGACGATAAATACAGGATGATAAATGATGGTAAACACATGATGATCCTTATGAAAATGGGTCCAGTGCTAGAGATTGTAACAACAAGGTCAGGTGTAACTGCGCCAGTTCTTGAGACAAGCTGGAGCTGTGTTGTTATGGTGTACAGTATGTATCGTTTTTGTTTCTGGTGTCACGTGTCAAGAATTTATATTTAGATTAGCACTTATACCTATTAGAATTTTAACAACAGAAATCATATATTATCATTTCAAGTAAAGTTTACATTGCATAAATGAAAAATTGCATACTGTACCTCAAACTCTACAACTAACAGATACACTATAAAAAAGTCATTTTCTTAATCACTATTTTGTCGCTTTCCAGTAAAAATATGCTTAAAACAAGATAATGTAATATTGTTTTGCAAAATGTATATTACGGTACTTCTTTAACTTTCAAAGTGAAATGTTCAGTGAGTGGCACTAGAAGCGCGTTCAATTTTCTCCAAAACAGATGACCGTAAAAGTGGCAACATGCTATTTCTTCTGTCTTACTGAGTTCAGAAATTAAATGTCTGGTGAGTTGCCTTAAAAGGTTAATGCTTTTTGAAAATAACATACCATCTCCACTAAACCTAACTGATAACGTTAAAAGTTGTTAACACTTTATATTACTGTTAAATTAATAACTACACAGGAACAAATGAGTAACCCAATATTAACATTCTAGTAACTACTATTAACTAACAAGAAACTCTTATTAACAAATTAGTAAGTAATAGTGCTCAGTTGAATGAGGTAATTCACTATTAGCTAATCAGTAACTACTATTTTTTCATACCTCCCAGAGGACTACTAAGAACTAGGGCTGTAACGATTTGACTAAAAATAAAAACCTAGATTAATTGAACATTTTACCTCGATTACGATTAATGAACGATTATTTTGCTACTTTTTTTTGCCCTCATAAGGTTTTTGAGTAAGTTCCTGATAAGGTTTTTTTACTGTAAATATTTTCTACTTTATATATGCCTGTAACGGTTAAAGCTACACTATGTAACTTTTCCGTCCACTAGAGGTCGTCTATTCAAAACAAAGGCGTAGTTTGATGACGCCACGTTTGAGCGCAGAATCTTGGGACATGTGGTCTTCACCTCACAGCCGGTGGAAAAGAGTCAGGATAGGACTAGGGCAGAAATCATGTTCATGGATGCGATTATTAACATTACTGTAGTATGAAGCAGAGCAGGACCGAGTGTGTGGAGCTGAGCAAGGCCGCAGGAGCGATTGAAGAGCAGGACTGATATTATGGCATAGTCGCCGGCGGGACTTTTATTATGATACGGTTGCCGGCGGCACTTCCTCTTTTCCAGTCATGAGTATGAGGTAACGCAACTCTGTTTATCATATTAGATATATCTGAGTGTGTTGAAAAGGAAGTTATGACGTTCGCTCAGTGGCTGCTATGACACTTGTTCACACTGCAGTGAGAGTAAAGCGTTTCTGCTAAATAAAACCGAGGGTAACGCAGATATGACACAATCGGCAGGCGACTCCCTCAAACGAATAGCTCACACGTCCCGGTTCCTTGGTTAAAATAGCAATTTCTCACAATTTACAAATAGTTGGAAACATTTGGGATATTCTAAGTACTCAACTGAACAAAATATATAACACTGACCAAGTGGTTTTTGGATATTTTACTGAAAAAATCTTACATAGTTCACCTTTAAGTTTCTAAGCTACTTTAGTGACTTTACTTTAGTCACAGGACAGCGTTGACACTGCGTTTCTGCGCTGCTCCCTGCGCGTGATCTTCACGTGATGTGCGAGCTTCTGTCTGAGTGTTCGTTTGTCACAATATATCAGGCATTAGTTCAAAATAATACACAATGTTCAAACTGGCAGGCCTTAAAACACATACAAATGACAAAGCTTTGTGAGGACGCAGGTGAAAGAGGTCTGCCTTCAGGGCGCACACGCGTTGTCAGAGACGGGACACGGCTCGGCTCTCTGTGTCACAGAAAAAAGCTGAGCACTGAACGGATACGTTTTCCGTATTGTTGTTTTTGAATAGTGCACAATCCCTTTAAATGTTCAAACTGGCAAGCCTTTAAACGCATTTACTTGACAAACTTTATGAGGACGAAAGTGAAAGCGATCTGGCTTCGGGGCTTGCGCGTGCTGTCTGTGTGTATGTGTGTGTGTGGCAGTGCGTAGGCTATAAGAACGGCAATTAACTTACCTGTATAAACTGTGTAAAACATGCAGTTACTATAGTGTTTCTGGGCATCTATAAACAAAGATAACTGCTCCTGCATCTCTCTGTGTGCCTGTAAACTGCACTTAATGTGACTGACGGGGCGGAGTCACGTGACTAAAAACGGAATAACCGACATGGGAAAAATACGTCGGTTAGAGGTTCTGAATTTTGGTTTAGATTATTTTTCGATTAATCATACAGCCCTTCTAAGAACAACTATATACAGATAATGCATAATATACTGGATAATTAATTATATGTGAAGGTCATATTAACCTATTAGTAATGAATCGAGTACTACCAAAATATTTAGCAGTAATTACTAAATATTTGGATGCATGATAAGTCCCTAATATTATATAGTCATTGTAAGCTTTTGAGTTTTTTGTAAGGTTTTGGATAGTAATGACTTGATAGAGTGTTACTAAATCCATCGGAAGAAATTACAATTCAAAAACGAAAACCTCAAAAGCTTACAATGACTTAAGTCCTTACTAGAGAGTTATCGTGTTTTTCACTTTAGAATACTGATCCAAATAATTAGTCATTCCTTCTGAAGGATTTGTTAATACTTGAGTCATTACTAGTGGGTTTCCATAACTACACTTTAGAATGAACATTATTCATGTTAATTATGAATCTGTATATAGTAGTTCTTAGCAGTCCTCTGAGAGGTATGAAAAAAAGAGCTATTGATTTGCTAATAATGAACTACCTCATTCAACTTAGCACTATTACTTACTAATTCGTTAATCAGAGTTTCTTGTTAGTTAATAGTAGTTACTAGACTGTGTTAACCAGTTGTTCCTGTGTAGTTATTCATAAATGACGGAACAGTAGTATAAAGTTTTATAATAATAATAAAAACGCATTTGCTGAAGCAACCATGGCATTTTAGCTGCTTATATAAGTCTTTGAGCTTTTTTATCATGACTCGCATTTCACATGAAGTGCAAGTGCAATGCTGTACCAGGCAGGGCTTTAGGGACCAACTGGGGCCACGGATATACAGTGCATCCGGAAAGTATTCACAGCGCTTCACTTTTTCCACATTTTGTTATGTTACAGCCTTATTCCAAAATAGATTAAATTCCTTATTTTTTCTTAAAATCTATAAAAAAATACTCTATAATGACAATGTGAAAGAAGGTTGTTGGAAACCTTTGCAAATGTATTAAAAATAAAAAACGGGGAAAAAAATCACATGTACATAAGTATTCACAGCCTTTGCTCAATACTTTGTTGAAGCACCTTTGGCACCAATTACAGCCTCAAGTCTTCTCGAGTATGATGCGACAAGCTTGGCACACCTATTTTTGGGCAGTTTCTCCCATTCTTCATTGCAGGACCTCTCAAGCTCCATCAGGTTGGATGGGGAGCGTCGGTGCACAGCCAGTTTCAGATCTCTCCAGAGATTTTCAATAGGGTTTAAGTCAGGGCTCTGGCTGGGCCACACAAGGACATTCACAGAGTTGTCCCGTAGCCTCTCCGTTGTTATTTTGGCTGTATGCTTAGGGTCGTTGTCCTGTTGGAAGATGAAACTTCACCCCAATCTGAAGTCCAAAGCGCTCTGGAGCAGGTTTTCATCAAATATGTCTCTGTACATTGCTGCATTCCTTTTTCCCCCGAACCTGACTAGTCTCTCAGTCCCTGCCTCTGAAAAACATCCCCACAGCATGATGCTGCCACCACCATGCTTCACTGTAGGGATGGTATTGGCCAGGAGATGAGCAGTGCCTGGTTTCCTCCAGACATGACGCTTGCCATTCAGGCCAAAGAGTTCTAACATTGTTTCAACAGACCATAGAATTTTGTCTGAGAGTCCTTCAGGTGCCTTTTGGCAATCTCCAGGTGGGCTGGCCACTCTTATATACAGGCCTGATTGGTGGAGTGCTGCAGAGATGGTTGTTCTGCTGGAAGGTTCTCCTCTCTCCACAGATAAATGCTGGAGCTTTGTCAGAGTCACCATCGGGTTCTTGGTCACCTTCCTGACTAAGGCCCTTCTCCCCTGATCGCTCAGTTTGGCTGGCCGGCCAGCTCTAAGGTGGCCACTGTGCTCATTTGGACCTTCAATGCTACAGAAATGTTTCTGTGCCCATCCCCAGATCTGTGCCTCGATACAATCCTGTCTCGGAGGTCTACAGACAATTCCTTGGACTTCACGGCTTGGTTTCTTCTCTGACATGCACTGTTAACTGTGGGACCTTATATAGACAGGTGTGTGCTTTCCGGATGCACTGTATATGGCCTTGGTACCAGGTGAGCTGTTTACAACGCTAAAAGAGCCATACATGTGGAGCTGGTTAGGTGATGTAAATGTCTAGATTAGTGTTATTCAAATGATGGACCGCAGGACATATCTGCAGCATTTTACCGTTTCTACAGTTCAAAGTGAGCAGCGCGTCAAAACAACGGAGCGATTTACACCACAAGCGTTCAGCGTTGCGTTTGATAATGATCTTTCGATGCTACATCCTCTAATATTTTAATCTAGAGCCAAACATGCTTCATTCAAGCCATTTCCACTCTGTGTGAATTGCTTCTCTCTCTCGCTAAAGACATAAAGCGCCACACTAAGAGCTGCAGACGACACGGTTATTTTAAGAACAGCAGAAACACAGTGAGTAGAAAAATAGATACTTTCACTAAAACACTGCAGAAAATATTAATTATTTTTATCGGTCATACAGATGACTCGGTTAACTAAACCAGGTTTGTGAGAACTTAACACGTGGCGTCTTTAGATGTTTTACATAAATTTAGCATTATTAATAAGCATATTAATAGCATTTCATAATAACCATGTTATTGGTTGTTACAACCAATGTTATAATTTGGAAAATTATTTAGAGATGGTTAGGAAGACAAAAAAACCTTGCATTAGGGTTTTGATTATTAGATATAAATAAACAAAAAATAGCCTGATAAAACATCTTATCTAACCTTTTATATTCATATCCAGTTGGGAGAAATATTTACTTTTTTCTTAGACATCACTGTTTTGGCTTTCGGGGCACAAGATTCTCATTTTTGATGGCTATTTTGAGTGTTTAGGATGTTTTCTATTACATGGAAATGTATAACTGTTCCAAAAAAGTATTGTCCGAACCTCTGCTGGGAAGGTTATATAGGCTGGACCTTTTGAAGCTTTAATTGAATACCCCTGAGCTAAATGTATTAGTTGCACTATGGTAAAAGTGTTTTGGAGTCGTAACATAGTATTTTTGCAAGGAACGGTGCAAAAATAAGTCTTTATTAATCTGTAATCGTAATTTGTGAAAAGAAAGAGTATTACTGCCACTAGTGTTCATTTCAGCACACTGCAGTGAATTGGATGTGTAGGTACAGTACGTTTTTATAGATTTGCTAAAATGTAGTTAGAGTCATGTTAAATGAGCCTACTAGCTTGTTATTTTACCATATAGGCAGATCTGTGCTATGGATGTAATCAACATGAGGCACAACATAATAGGTTAGTTACTGTCTGTACTTGAAAAATGTGTCTGATGTTTTATACACCCTTAATTTAATCAAGCTGTGAGCTCTTTAATAAGTGGCTCACTCATTTCATCATTCTGATTCATATGTGATTGACAGTGATGATGTCTGAGTTGTTTATTTTGTAATTAGTCACTCCATTTCCTGCAGTATGACCCACTCAGGATCTGTGCAGTGATTGCGAGCATGAGAAGTGGGCTGTGGGCATGAACACACTGACAAGGCAAAATCATCCAATCAGAGCAATCTCTATGTTCTGCCCTTAAATTCGCATCACGCTTTAGGAGCACAAAGTCACATGGAGGCGTAATCTGGCACAGGTGCCTGAAAAGGTTATGATTTCAAACCTACAACATCCCTAAATTACAATTTCCCCCCTTTAACCCTCTGGGGTTCTTCATTTATGGGTCACACTCAAGACCTTCGGGTCAAAAATGACCCAGAGGGCGGGATTAAGATAAAAAGATCAATGAAATCAATGAAATATATTTTTGTTCAATAATATTTTTTCTTTTCTTTTTTGGTGTTTCAAGATAATTTTATGATTTATTATTAATATTTATGCAATAATTATGAACCATTTTTTCCCATTGAATATCATTAGCTTTAATGAGGCCTAGGCTTGACTCTTAAATGAAATACAGCTTTAATAAAAAGAAAAAAAAGAAATTATATATATATATATATATATATATATATATATATATATATATATATATATATATATATATATATATATATATATATATATATATATATATATAAATGTTTTATTTAAACAGTTACATTTTTTAAATGAGATCGGTGCCATCCGGTGGACACATTGAGCATTTTTTATCATGCAATAGCACATTTTTACCACTATAGTGGATCTTGCGTTTTATAAAAATAAAAAAAAATCGTAGCTTCATCGGAATGGTCCGAAACTTGGTGACTTTATTGGTACTTGGTATATGAACACCCAAGAAAATTAGGGACAGGATTTGAAAAGTCTAAGTGGTCGTAAAAAAAAATTGTCACACTCAGGACCTTCGGATCAAAAATGACCCCCATTGGAAATGAATGGGAAATTCGTTTTTTTGTGCATACCATCTACAAATCAGCCAGGATGCAGAAAAAAAGGACTCAACAGTGAAGGGGTGAATCTCTAAAACATCAAGAGTGCAAAACAGACAAAAAAACTCACACACACACACACACACTTATACACACAAAAATTCCAAAAGCTAATTGTGTTTTTGTGTGTGAGTTTTTTTTGTCTGGTTTGCACTCATGTTTTAGAGATTCACCCTTTCACTGTTGAGTCCTTTTTTCTGCATCCTGGCTGATTTGTAGATTGTATGCACAAAAAAACTCTGTATTTTCATATTTTTGCCAATTTCCCATTCATTTCCTATGGGGGTCATTTTTGACCCGAAGGTCCTGAGTGTGACTATTTTTTTACGACCACTTTGACTTTTCAAATCCTGTCCCCAAGTACCAATAAAGTCACCAAGTTTCGGACCATTCCGATGAAGCTACGATTTTTAACATTTTTTATTTTAAAAAATTCGGGTCAGAAATGACTGAAGAGCCCCAGAGGGTTAAGGCACAATATATACGATTTTTGTAATAAAATATCCTAAAATCACTTGCATAGTGTGGCATATTTCATATAGTTGTATACGTACATTATCCCAAAAGTTCTCAAGGATTTGTTAATTTTAAATAATGGCTTGTCCCTTGTCATTGTCGCCTATCAATGGCATAATATCCGCGCTACTTGAAGAAACCATGGCAACACACGTGGACAAATGCGGCAGCATCTAGCATCATCATAGATCACAATTATTCATTGCCGCGTACAGAAAAAAAGAAAAAAAAACGTAAACATAGATCGACTGAGGCAAGCAGGCTTTTGAACAAACGGAAAAAATAAAACAAGGACCAAGATCAAGATGGAGCGTTTTCAAGATGGAGAGAGCTTTGCAACAAACTTGGACTTGACAGAGACTCCGCTCTTGCCTGCGTTTAAATAGACAGGTAAGCAAATAAATATTATTTATTTTACAAGTAATAGTCATGTACAGATGATTTTAATAGATATGAATAAAGTTACAGATGAAGATGCAGAAAGGACGTGACAGCTGATAATGCATGGGTAGATTCACTTGAAAAACTATCAAGTGTTCGTAATTGTACATAATTCAGTGTGGGTTATGCTGATTAAATTATGCATACACATTGTAATTTGTTTGTACTTCAGTAACGCTTAAGTCTATGGCAGTTAAATTGAAATAGAGTATGTGCTGCACAAAAATATTTAGCCATTACTTGCAAATACTGTGGGTGTGCTCAAATGTACTTTGTATGATCATTTTAAACACGTAAAACATTAACCCACCAAATCGTCTCGGTTACGTATGGTAACCCTCGTTCCCTGAAGGAGGGAACGGAGACTACCGACGAATTGGGATCACTTCAGAGAGCCCCTATCAGCTTCGAGAACTTAAGAACAGGCCAATGAACAATTGGCGTGCGAGATTTGCATCTCGCGCTCCGCCCCGCGCCGCGGGTATAAACAGGAAGCGAGAGCATCGCACTGACGTTTTTCACTGAGGAGCCGAACCAGAGACCGGCCAGGCAGTGATGGAAGGAACTGTGGCGACGGGACGTACGTCTCCGTTCCCTCCTTCAGGGAACGAGGGTTACCATACGTAACCGAGACGTTCCCTTTCAGTCGGTCACTACGACGTACGTCGGTAATACCGACGAATTGGGATCCCTATGGAAAACGCCACAGTTACTACCACTTCCAGCGCCCAGCGAGAGCCCCTCAGACCCCGTTCTGAAGCGGGCGGGAAGATTCACGCCAGAAGAGTCATACTGCTGTTCCGCAAGACCCATTCAGCAGACTTGATTGGATAACGCTGGGAAAGCGTGCCCGAAGGACGCTGCGGGAGCCACATCATGCCCAGAGGGAGTTACCATGTGGAAGAATACGTATGGGCTGGCCGTGGGCAGCTCGACATACGAAGTCCCAGGGGAGGCCCTGGCCTAATGCAGGCGGGGGACGACACCGAACTGAGACGGCAGAGGAATTCTGCCAAGGGAAAACACGAGCTCGCCGTAGGGAGCTGTACCGTGGAGAATACACGTATGGGACCGCCGTAGGAGTCACGACATACGGAACCCAGCCTGACACAAGTTCCACCAATGCATACGAGTGCCAGACCTGGCGTCGGACGCTCCGCAACATCCGACTGCCGAGGGGTGCGGAGGACTCAACAGGGTTCGCCAATCCTGGGGAACTGGACTGGAGAAAATAAGCGCACGTATCCGTTCCAGGGGAAGGGAATGGCGCAGCAAGCCGACACTAGAACGGGCACTTCAGTGAGCTGACTATGGGAAGCGAGCACACGAGAAGCCACCGGCTCTACACGCAGGCTATAAAACCTAGCGAACGTGTTGGGTGTCGCCCAGCCCGCAGCTCTACAATGTCTGTCAGCGAGGCGCCACGA
The DNA here is from genome assembly GCA_033150135.1 of Gobio occitaniae. Classification (NCBI taxonomy): domain Eukaryota; kingdom Metazoa; phylum Chordata; class Actinopteri; order Cypriniformes; family Gobionidae; genus Gobio; species Gobio occitaniae. The sequence goes on from JARQWZ010002573.1 coordinate 177,395, forward strand.
GCCAGCGCCCAGGAAGAAGCTACACCCCTGGTGGAGTGAGCTCTAACCCCGAGCGGGCAGGGCACGTCTTGGGATTCATACGCCAAGACGATGGCATCCACTATCCAGTGGGCCATCCTCTGCTTGGAGACAGCCTTTCCCTTCTGCTGTCCTCCGTAACAGACGAAGAGCTGCTCTGAGGTCCTGAAGCTTTGCGTTCTGTCCACGTAAGTCCGGAGAGCACGGACGGGACAGAGAAAAGCTAGGGCTGGGTCTGCCTCCTCCGAAGGCAGCGCTTGCAGGCTCACCACTTGGTCCCGGAAGGGAGTAGTGGGAACCTTGGGCACATATCCAGGCCGGGGTCTCAGGGTCACCTGAGAGTCACCCGGCCCGAACTCCAGGCACGATTCGTCGACCGAAAATGCCTGCAGGTCCCCTACCCTCTTAACTGAGGCCAATGCAACCAGGAGGACTGGAGAAAATAAGCGCACGTATCCGTTCCAGGGGAAGGGAATGGCGCAGCAAGCCGACACTAGAACGGGCACTTCAGTGAGCTGACTATGGGAAGCGAGCACACGAGAAGCCACCGGCTCTACACGCAGGCTATAAAACCTAGCGAACGTGTTGGGTGTCGCCCAGCCCGCAGCTCTACAATGTCTGTCAGCGAGGCGCCACGAGCCAGCGCCCAGGAAGAAGCTACACCCCTGGTGGAGTGAGCTCTAACCCCGAGCGGGCAGGGCACGTCTTGGGATTCATACGCCAAGACGATGGCATCCACTATCCAGTGGGCCATCCTCTGCTTGGAGACAGCCTTTCCCTTCTGCTGTCCTCCGTAACAGACGAAGAGCTGCTCTGAGGTCCTGAAGCTTTGCGTTCTGTCCACGTAAGTCCGGAGAGCACGGACGGGACAGAGAAAAGCTAGGGCTACGGCTGCTGCTGCCATATGCCCCAGGAGCCTCTGAAATTATTTCAGTGGAACCGCTGTACTGCGTTTGAACGTATTCAAGCAGCTCAACACCGACTGGACGCGCTCCTCGGTGAGGCGCGCTGTCATGGCGACCGAGTCGATCTCCATCCCGAGAAAAGAGATCCTCTGTACGGGACAGAGTTTGCTCTTCTCCCAGTTGACCCGAAGACCCAACTGGCTGAGGTGCCGAAGCACCATGTCCCTGTGTTCGCACAACTGTTCCCGCGACTGGGCAAGAATCAGCCAGTCGTCGAGATAGTTGAGAAGACGAACACCACGCTCTCTCATGGGAGCAATGGCCGCCTCCGCGACTTTCGTGAAGTCACGGGGCAATAGGGACAGCCCGAAGGGCAGGACTTTGTACTGACATGCCCGTCCGTCAAAAGCAAAGCGTAGAAACGGTCTGTGTTGAGGGAGAATCGAGACATGAAAGTACGCGTCCTTCAGGTCGATCGCTGCAACCAATCCTGGGGATGGACGCACCTGAAGATGCGTTTCTGCGTTAACATTCTGAACGGCATCCTGTGGAGGGAACGGTTCAAGTAAGGCAGGTCCAAGATTGGCCGTAACCCGCCGTCTTTCTTGGGTACAATGAAGTACGGGCTGTAGAACCCGGACTTCATATCGGCTGGAGGGACCGGCTTTATCGCGTCCCTCGCCAGTAGGACAGCGATCTCCGCCTGAAGCACGGGGGCATCCACCCACGCAATAGACGTGAAGTGAACGCCCCCGAACTTGGGCGGACGCCGGGCGAACTGAATCGCAAGCCGAGTCTGATGGTACAGACGACCCAGCGAGACGGGCTGGGGAGCGCTAGCCAGGCCCCCAGACCGAACAAGCGGGGTCATCGGTACCACAGACGTACCCGCAGCAGGGCAGCGAGGCGGAATGCAGGGACCCCAGGACGACATGGGAGTGGTCCGTGTAGGGGTCTGGGTCTGACACACGACCTGCATCCGCTGAGGGGGTGCGCGAGTGTGGGAAGGCCGCTTGAGTGCGTTCCCACAGCCGGCACCCCCTGCTGGCGATTTGGAGAGGCACCAGAGGCTGACAAGGCATGGGAGCGTTGTACACCGCCCAGCGCGCTCTCCAAATGAAGGAGGGGCTGAGCGTGGCAAGGCTTTGTGGCGTTGCACACGGTCTGCCTCTCCTCCTTCCTCAGCGGGGAACAAGAGCGGCGAGGCATAGCGTCGCGCACTGTCGTCCACACACCGCTGAGAAGAGGGGAATGAGAGTGGCGAGGCTTGTAGCGTCACACACTGCCATTCTCGCCCTCTTGTGGGGAGGGGAATGAGGGCGGCGAGGCTTTTAGCGTCACACGCTGCCATTCCTGAACTCCCGAGACCCAGAGATATTGGAACTGTTCTTCTCTTTTTTTTTTTTTTTTTTTTAATATATATATTTGGGTACCACTGGCTGTTTTTAACCCCAGTGGCGGAACAGAATTACTAATGTTTTTTACCCGGCCCTCCTCCGGGGGAAGAACAGTCCCGAACCAAATCCGGGTCAATGGTGTTTCTGGACATCGTCTAGCCAAGGGCCAGCGCTGTGCGCAGCTCAACCTCGGCTGAGAACTACCCTCATGCCCTAAGCAGGGCGGAGGTGGCCTGCCAGTGGCACTGCCACCCCACCGATGAGGGTAGTGAGAGAGAGGAAAACTTTATACAGATTATGGCCCCATTGGTGTTCCATATTTTGGCACCAATAGTTCCATAATGCAAAAGCCTTCCAACGCACATCCGGGAAAGGCAAGGGGCAGGCAAGGCGATTTATGCGTTGCACTATGCCTCAGCCACCCGGGAAAGCATGGCTGTCGAGCATGAATCGGATTCAGCACGAGCGCCCACTATTATAGTGGGAATCTCAGCCCTCTCTCCGATGCAGCGATTGACATCTGTCCTCTGCTAGAGCCCCAAACGAAACGCTAGGTCCTTTTTTATTTTTTATTTTATTTATTTATTTATTTTTTAGGACCAGCAATCCCATCTGTAAGCTACCAGCAGACATGTGAGACAGTGGGCGTGGCCGTGAGACGGCACACGGCGCGCTGAACACTCAAGCCCCCCTTCTTTCATGAAAAAGGCAAGACGAACAGCGCGCCGACGTGGCTATGCTCTCATTAGAGAGCATAGACCACCCACAAACACAGTCTCAACATGCGTAGCCGCCAAGTGACGCGCGCTGAGCTGCCGTGGCAACCCGCGCTGTCACTCGGCAGCTAGACGGCACACGGCGCGCTGAACACTCAAACACTCAAACCCTCACGCGGAAGGCGAGATGACCAGCGCGTCGACGTAATCCCGTTCCCCTGAGAGAACATGGATCACCCACGAACACAGTCTCAACATGTTTATGCGAGAGGGATCGTGGCCGTCAGGACAGGAAACAACCGCATCCAGAAACGCACGAGTGGAATGACGTCTTGAAAAAGACGCAGTGTCACACCCGTGTTGCTCTTTTTGTGAGGAAACGCTCTTTTAAGAGAGTGCTGAAGCACCCAGGGAAACCGCGGCAACACACAGGGGATAGTGCAGCCTGTGTTTGCACTCAAAGAATGGAACGCCCACCGATACCAACAGATTGCTGTGATAACAGCAGTTTGTTCCTTCTTGCAGCTTGAGTTCGCGGTCCCGCTGGAAAGCGCCGTCACACCAGCACACGATCCTCTTCTCTGTTCTTTCCGTCTCTCTTTGCTGAATAATCAGGAAAGCAGTCCGTACTCTTCAAACGCCGGTTCGGCTTCGAAGTGAATGACGTCAGTGCGATGCTCTCGCTTCCTGTTTATACCCGCGGCGCGGGGCGGAGCGCGAGATGCAAATCTCGCACGCCAATTGTTCATTGGCCTGTTCTTAAGTTCTCGAAGCTGATAGGGGCTCTCTGAAGTGATCCCAATTCGTCGGTATTACCGACGTACGTCGTAGTGACCGACTGAAAGGGAACAAATAGTCACATATCAGTAACAGGCTAATGTAGCATTATACACTGATCAGGCATAACATTATGACCTAATATATATATATATATATATATATATATATATATATATAGCCTGACAGCCCTGGCCCGTCGAGGCATGGACTCCACTAGACCCCTGAAGGTGTGCTGTGGTATCTGGTACCAAGATGTTAGCAGCATATCCTTTAAGTCCTGTAAGTTGCGAGGTGGGGCCTCCATGGATCGGACTTGTTTGTTCAGCACATCCCACAGATGCTCAATTGGATTGAGATCTGGGGAATTTGGAGGCCAATTCAATACCTCAAACTTCTTGTTGTGCTCCTCAAACCATTCCTGAACCATTTTGGGTGCATTATCCTGCTGAAAGAGGCCACAGCCACCAGGGAATACCGTTTCCATGAAAGAGCGTACATGGTCTGCAACAATGCTTAGGTAGGTGGTATGTGTCAAAGTAACATCCACATGGATGGCAGGACCCAAGGTTTCCCAGCAGAACATTTCCCAAAGCATCACACTGCCTCCTCTGGCTTGCCTTCCTGGTACATCCTGGTGCCATGTGTTCCCCAGGTAAGCGGCACACGCACCCGGCCATCCACGTGATGTAAAAGAAAACGTGATTCCTCAGACCAGGCCACCTTCTTCCATTGCTTCGTGGTCTAGTTCTGATGCTCACGTTGGCGCTTTAGGCGGTGGATGGTAAATATTGAAATTAACATGAACTGCTTTCAAAGTATTTTTCATGACCCTGTCGCCGGTTCACCACTGTTCCTTCTTTGGAACACTTTTGATAGATACTGACCACTGCAGACTGGGAACACCCCACAAGAGCTGCAGTTTTGGAGATGCTCTGACCCAGTCGTCTAGCCATCACAATTTGGCCCTTATCAAACTCGCTCAAATGCTTACGCTTGGCCATTTTTCCTGCTTCTAACTCATTCACTTTGAGGGCAAAATGTTCACTTGCTGCCTAATATATCCCACCCACTAACAGGTGCCGTGATGAAGAGATAATCAGTGCTATTCACTTTACCTGTCATAATGTTATGCCTGATCGGTGTATTTCACTTTCCTTGCAGCTAATTCATTACGATGACATAAAATAGTATGATAAAATGTATAGTTAATACACAAACTAATTCATTACCTCATCCGTGAACATGATTTGTGAATTCCATACATCTCTGTATGGTGAAAACGACATCTCCCATCGTTCGACTCTCCCTTATAGCGTCATCAAGCTTCACCTTTGTTATTGTTTTGAAATTTGAGACTTCTGGCGACGAAAACGTACATATTGTGCCTTTAACATGAAAAATAATAAATGCTGACATTGTCTTCCATTATGTGCAACATACACATCTCAGAAATATGTTTCATAATTGTATTAAACTTGTGCCGCACAACTACACTGGTGCCATCACTTCTTGAAGGCTGCTTCTGATTCAGCTTATCTTAGTTAACTGTAAGTAAGCAGTAGTGTTATATTCTTAAACAGATTCAGCTTGTTTAACTGTACTTCAGGTAGATCTTTATGTACATCTTGTGCAAATCTGTGTTATTGTTATTATATTCAGTATTATACTGGCTGCTAAATGTTATTTAGTGAACATTAAGTAACATTAAGTATTCATTTTTCACAATATTAGAATTTGTCTTTTGCATTATTTGTATATTATAAGCAAATTTACTTTACATTATACATTATGAGCTCTCTCAGTTAATGCATGTTTTTCTTCCAGACAGTGAAAAACAAATAGTTAATCTATGATTTAGATTATAGAGCTATTTTTCTGCTAGGAATTATTCAGAAATCCACATGTGAAATATTTTTGAGGGATGATAAAAGTCTGTAAAATATTAACAAACTTGTATAGTAGTTTTGTTTTTGTGGTTAAGATTAAATTGTACACACTACCAGTCAGTAATTGGACATTCATACATATTTATTAGTCTTTTACTATTTCCACATTTCAAAATAATACTGAAGTCATCAAACTATGAAATATGAACTGTGACACACAAATGGGAAATATTTGTTGGAAAATGTTACACAAATCTAAACTGTTTTAGACACAGCTCTTGGTTTTCATATGTGGCCACTTTTCTTGTATTATCCATTTTAACTTTTGACTGGAAGTGTATATTTAGGCTGAAGTTAAAACATTAATGAACTCATGTGTAATTAAAGGATGTGATACCACTAAATGTCACTGTTCTCAATGTCACTGCTACAGAGAAATCACACTCATGCAATAACACCATATTCCTGTTTATTATAGTACTGTATTTTGCATCATTTCAAAATAAATAAATTAAACAAAATGATGACAGTCTGCATTATTCCTGTATACAGGCAGACAGACATATCTTCTGTTGGGCTTGTTGTGCTGACTGAGTTTGTCCATTAGATGTCACTGTTGATCTTTCTCTTTAACTTTAGTGAGAATCATGTAATTTGGGGGTTTACCAGCCCTTCCATTATTTTTTACGTCACTCAAAATCAATGCATTTTGTTTTGAATCAAATATTTGAATCCATATATTGTATATATATTGTATTGTATATTTGAGCACAGTGATTTAATTAGGATATAGTTTACTCCAGTAAAACATCTGCTCATCTATATGAAATAATAAATTATGGTCAGATATAAGAATATTCAAGATCGTCTCCGACTTTTACTCTGAGAATCAACATTTAACGGTAACACTTTACAATTTACAACAACTTTACAAGGTTTCATTTGTTAACATTAGTTCACTATATTGATTAACATGAACTAACAATGAAAAATACTTCGAAAGCACATATTAATCTTAGTTCATGTTAATTTCAATATTTACTAATACATTATTAAAACCAAAAGTTTAATCTGTTAATATTATTTATTGAACCACAGCTGACATGAACTAACAATGAACAGCTGTATTTTAATTAACTAACATTAACAGAAAATAATACATATTGTAACAAATGTATTGCTCATTGTTGGTTAATATTAGTTAATGGAACCTTATTGTAAAGTGTTACTCATTTAACAATACAGATATTCATTTAGTAAGGATTCACTTTAATCTCTGATTTTTAAGTTTTAAACTCAAAACAAGTCTATAGGTTATGTTTAGCATAACCTAACCATAAACCATACTCCAAGTCCAATGAAAAGGTTTGTAAATTGTTTTCCATTTTAGATTGTTGTTATGCAGTGGCTGAATAGGAAAGAAACAAATAACATCTAAATGTGAAAAAGAAAATAATTAAATATTATACAACTAAATAAATTGTGATTTTAAGGGTGGAAAAAATCTGTTTTTTTATTTCAGTTTCTTAATAATCTGATGCAATAAAGATAATTAAAAAGATGGTTATTAATAATGTTGCATCCAAAGTGCTTCTACTGAAAGAATGGGCTCTGAATGATTCGTTTTATGCCTAATTCTGTTTTTTAATTCACTTTGGTACTGTTTTCAGATGAAATATGTGTACATTTTCAAAACGGTTGTACAAAACTCCGAACTGTTGACACTATCTTTTTTCAAATCCTGAACTCTGGCTTTTACTTGGTTTAATCACCAAAACCTTTTTTGGTTTCAGTGTTTTTTTTTTTTCAATTTAGGAATTTTTTATCAATCAGTTATTTGAGTAATACATGCTACAGTTGACACATTATAAAATAGGCTTACATTACTTATGTAACTGACTAGCATCTATAATATTTGTGATACTATTGTCTATACATTGCCAACAGTATCCCTCCTTCTAATGCATCACTAATAAAACTGACGTTTACAGTGTCATTGATTGTGTCCTCTATTTTGCACTGTATCCTGCTCTTTGTTAACATTTTAACATTTTAAAATCTGAACTAGAAGAGATGCATATGAGAAGTTTAATTGTTATATAGTAGTATCATGACACGCAGTTACTGTGAATGAAATGTTTATTTAAATTAAACTTATTATGGGTATTTAAAAAGCGTACTTTTACTGATCTTTTATCTGATTAGTTTGAAAAGTTAGTAATCAGAATTCACCACTTGCTTGTGAAAATAGTACCAATACAATAATAAAAAAAAAAAAAAATCTGTCATATGGTAACAGTGTTTCACTGTACTCTTTGAGTCCTCTCTAATGCCATTCCTTTGGTGGGTCCCTGAGGAACGTCACAACAAGAAGTGATAATGACATGAAACATACAGACAGAAAAATGTGACATGCTTACATAACATTTCCCATAAATATATCACACAAGACATTATTCTGTTGTTCTTTAATACTCATCTCCATTTTAATGACATGAGAGGTTAGAAAGATGCTGCTCCATTTTGTTACATATTTGAATTAAGTTTCCTTTTCTTTCTTCAAAAGAAAAGCAGAATAAAAGACAAATATCAAAGATAATAACAAACAGAATGGAATGGTTGATCAGGAGGGCTGTTTGTCATGAACAATATGCCGTTTTAACAATAAACTGTCATAAATAATTAACTATACTTAGTGTTTAGGGACCTAGATGGAAGAGCTGGTTGTAGAAAAAAAATGGCTCTGAAAAACAATAAAGCAGAATAGAATGCCTTGAAACCAACCAACCAATCAAGAAAACATTAGTGTTAGGATATATACCAAGTTCTGTCATGAAACTCTAGATGGCACAGGCTGATGGGTCCTTAGAACAATCCCTTAGAATAAGCAACACTTTATTCACATCTTGAGTGAAATACAATTCTCAAACCTCACATAAGCAATCAATATTAAGCATACACAATCAACATTATCTCACTATTATCTTATTATCTTAAGTGTTGCTTACCATGCCGAGGAAGTTATTTTAATCATTCAACATTCAGAAGGCCTTAGATCACAACAAAATGGAAACGTTAAAGTCACCAAACTCAATCACGTATGACCATTTGATGACTATATACTTAAAATACAACTAAGTTCAAGATCAACAGCCACAAATCTGGTGATTAATCAAGAAGAAAGATTAACAGGAGCAAGGTATTGTAGGAGCACAGTAAAACCAAACCATTAATTGACCAGAACAGACAACAAACAACTGAAACGGAGGGCTAAACAGACTAGACGTGACATAACGCCCCCTCTTGGTAGATGTCTTCTTGCGCCATAAACACAAACTACACCGTAGTAGAGAGAGGAGGCTATCGGGTTGGAAAGGAGGGCCAGGATCCCTGGAGAAAGAGACCATGGCAGAACCAGCAGAGGGAACAGACAGAGTCATATGACCCATGGCAGAGCCTTTGGAGTTGCAAACCAGAGTGGAGCCAGGGGGACTGAAAACAAAGTCGGAGTCAGGGGGCTGGAGAACCAGGGTGACGCTGCTGAGCCAGAGGGGCGAGGTGAAACCAGGGGATCTGAGGACCAAGATGGAGCTGGGGGTTGGGAAGGCGAAGGGATGGTGGAGCTGAAAGTGTGGAGGGGCCAGGTGCAGCCGCAGGCCAGGAAGTCCACAGAGAAACCAGGGGGGGGGGGGGGGTGACATCCCAAGGTGAAGACAGTAGGACGAGGGACCACAGTGGAGCCAGAGGGATGGAAGGCCATGGTGGAGCCGATGGGTCGAAGGGTCCTGGGTTTGTAGAGATAATAGAGCTAAGATGCTGGGTGGAACCAGTGGAGATGATGGAGCTAAGATGCTGGGTGGAACCAGTGAAGATGATGGAGCTAGGAAGCTAAGTGGAGCCAGCGGAGACAATGGATTTAGGAGGCTGGCCTGGACCAGTGGAGTAGGAAGGAAGGTGGGCACAAGGGTGGGAGGCAACCAGAACCAAGACCAACAAGACCAAACTTGGAACCACCGGACTGATGATGATGAGGACCAATTCCTCATCCTCTGGAAATTGTTGTAACTGTTAAGTAAAGACCAAATGGTGCAAATTGGTCACTCCTACAAACAAAAGGTCTGGAACCATTAATGTTCATTGGTGTTGTACTAAAGTACAACACTGTTCTGTCCATCCAGAAGAAAGTCTTAGTGATAGGAATTTCCAAATTATGTTTTACATGCTGATCCAGGTCTGTGGAAAGTAATTCCAGTTGTTCCAGCCGTGGAATACTAGTTGTCTTGATAGGTGCAAATCTAGCCTTTGATATTACCAGCCTACAGTTCATACAGTTAAAAAAAAATTGCACCATAGGCCAACTCTGACCCATCAGAAAAATGGTGAAGCTGAGCTGCTGACAAACGACTTCCAATTGATGGCCTACAATATCTTAGTATTGTCAGTGCGGACAGCTAAATTAATTCAGGCAGCCATCTTTTCAACTGTACTGTTATGTGCTCATGTATCCTACTTTTCCCAAATGAGCTTGAGTCTGCATAACTTGAAAAAATGCTTTGGTCTTAATCACAACAGTGGTTCGCTAACCAAGGGTTTTTAAACTGAACTGGTTGTGCTCAGCACTCATCTCTTTGTTTTAGACATTCTGTTGACCGTCTAGGCTTTGAATGTAAAACATAACTTTACACATCCCACAGGACTCCAATGGTTCATTTTATGGCAAATCTTTTTGATCGAGTTTGACCTCAGGCAACGAATTGGCCCAGTATTCAACAGTTATTGACTCCCCTCCCCTGATGAACAACTTGCTCAGTTCAGAAGCAAGTGTAATGGCTGCATCTTTAGTTGGTACAGACTTCAGACAGTCATCCATGGTAAAGTTTGGCTTTACCGTCTCCATAGATTCCTCAAATACATTTCTAGGATTGTGTTCGGAAACTCATTGCAAAGCAAAGTTTACAGCACTGAGGCTACAAACTCCAAAAGGTGGACTGTCATGCGGTAGTGTTTAGGTGTATTTTCAGGGTCATTTTTGGTATTTAGGATGATGGGTTCTTCTATGAACTTGAGAAGAACTACCAGTAGTTTGTGAGGTCTGGGCCTTGGTGAATTCAAGTACCCTTGTACCAAGCAGCACAGGCAAAAGCAATTAAAATTTTGTTTGGTTCAGTTGGATGCAGTAATTGGTGATGAGGCAGGTACCATACACATCCATCATCTCTGTTGACTTCAAGAACTTTCTCTGTATAACACTTTTGCCTGGAGTCTCTGATACCTTTGCGTACATCTGCTGCAGTATATGGTCCTTCTTTCCTAGTAAACCCAGAGGATGTTTGGTCATTAAATAGTTGCTTACTAATAGAGGTGGGTGTTCCTTAAGGGATATGCTTTGTGCAGTGGCCGTCTATTTTAATTGCTTGTTTATTCCAGAGACCCATGACTTTCTTCTCAAATATCAACATCATCATCATTATTGATATGAACTGGATCATTAAGTTCCAAGAATCTACAGCTTGTTGTAGAGAGTTGCCGGCTTGTATGAAATTGGACTGTTGTGGAACTGTCAGCTACCGGACTGTGTAGTGTCCACCCCAGACTGGTTAAGATGGCAAACAATTCACCTGCTTGACCACGGTGTAGCTCACGAGGGGCGAGTATGTCAAGTCCAATCAACAGGTGCACCTTATCAGTTAGACTAATGTCAGGCAAACTAATCTCATCTGCAATTTCTCATAAGTGGGGCCACTGTTACTTGCCACAGCCAAGAACATTTCCGAAGATGGGATCTGCTCTTTTTGCAGCTTATGCCTCAACCAGAAACGTCCCGAGCACAGCAATACATGAAGAAAATAAGAACATACAGGTACAGGGCAGTGTCTCCTTAGACACAAAGAAACATTACCACACATGATTCACAAGTAATGATTGCACCTTTCAACAGATTATTCACTATCACAGTCATTGCTCCCTTGACAACATTGCCATCCAATAATGATTTTGTATGTGTATGTGTGCATTTTGTCAAAAAAAGCAACCTTAAATGAGGCTTTGGTTACAGCTTCCAACTTTTTAACAGGTCTGGTGAAAAATGATTGCTGCAAAATCAATGTTGCTCTTAACTTTATTTCTTTTCTCAGTGACGTACCTGGTGCTTAGCTGGTATTGAAGATCTTGTGGGTTGTGGTAAAATATCTCTCCGCATTGTGTCTTTTGGCTACTGCTATGAGTCATATAGTTTTATCATTGACATTGAATTTGTGATAAGGAATTCTGTGTTGCATCTTTTTTTCCCTTTTTTTGCATGACCTGGTGCATCACAGCCATAATTAATCCTTTGTTTTTTGCTGTAGTTGAATAATAATAATAGTGTTGACATTCGCCATTTCTTGTTGCAGGTCTTTACCTTTTCTCTCACTGGCAGTTCTTTTCCTCCAAGTACTGCATATATCTCTGTCAGGACTTCTGAAACGGAGGACCCAGATGCAAAGTGAACAAAAGACAATTTAGTGACAGGATAGTTCAATAAGGCACAAGAGGATAGTGGATGAGTGAGTCCAAACAGCAGGGCCAACGGGGAACAATGACAGGACAGATGAGGGTGACTGCTGGAATCAGCTCCAAGATACAGCAGATTGAAGAACCTCTGAGGACTGACCAGGCCAGGTAGATGGTAGGGGTGAAGACAGGGCAGGACACAATGAAGCCGAGATCCGTTCTTGCTGCTCACACACTCAGAGCCAGTCCAGCTACCAGGCGGAAGGAACCAGCAGGCAGGGAATCCCAGAGAGGAGGCAGTATCTAACACGAGACAACACTCAAGACAACAAAAGAAAATCAAGCAAATAAAAACTGGCGAAACTAGAACACCAAAAACAAATGATAAACTTAATATAACTGGAGCTAGAAAAAGGAAAAAACAAAAGAGAAACCAAAATAAAGCCTGGAGAAAACTAGAGCAAAATAAAGATAGAAACGTGACTAAAAATCCAGGAACAAAAACTGAAAATAAATAAACTCAAAGCCAGAAATATAGGAGACACTAAATCTAGAACTGCCTTGGCAAGATGAGCAAGCAAAGACTGAAAACATACATACAACGAACCAGCAAAGACAGCAGGGAAAGGAACTCAATATAAAGGGAATAGCACATGAGGATCAGGTGAGCACAATTAGTGAAACGAGGACTAGACAAGGACTAAACAAGGGGGCGTGGAAACAGGAAACAAGGAGGTGGGACAAGAGGAACACACGGCAGACACAAACAAAGACAGAGCCACATGCTTAGACACAACACAAACATAGAAACATTAAACAAGGACAACACAGACAAGGCTGCCAGGGCAGAACCCTGACAATCTCATCCTTGCTTCTATGCATAATGAGGATGTTATGCAATGAGTGTCTTGCCATTGCATCCTGGATCAAGTGCAGTGCTGTAGAGTTCTCTCTTTAAGCTTTGTTGACTGAATATCCTCCTACTTTTCCATGAGACAGTGAGCTGATCACAGTGGTCTGTCTTTTTTTTTTTTTATCAATTTCACACATTTATACAGTGGCCCAGTAGTGCACAACACAACTAAATTTCAAAAGCAAACATAAGTTCACAACACAATGAAATCAAGCCACAACACAACAAAATCAAGCCTCAACACAACGGAAACAAGCCACAACACAACAAAATCAAGCCACAACACAACTGAAACAAGCCATAACACAACAAAATCAAGTTATAACACAATGAAATCAAGTCACAACACAATGGAAACAAGCCACAACATAACGGAAACAAGCCACAAAACAATGAAATCAAGCCACAACACAATGAAATCAAGCCACAACACAATGGAAACAAGCCACAACACAACGGAAACAAGCCACAACACAATGAAATCAAGCTGCAACACAATGAAATCAAGTCACAGCACAACAAAATCAAGCCACAAAACAATGAAATCAAGCCACAACACAATGAAATCAAGCCACAACACAATGGAAACAAGCCACAACACAACGGAAACAAGCCACAACACAATGAAATCAAGCTGCAACACAATGAAATCAAGTCACAGCACAACAAAATCAAGCCACAAAACAATGAAATCAAGCAACAACACAATGAAATCAAGCCACAACACAATGGAAACAAGCCACAACACAACGGAAACAAGCCACAACACAATGAAATCAAGCTGCAACACAATGAAATCAAGTCACAGCACAACAAAATCAAGCCACAACACAATGAAATCAAGCCACGACACAACGGAAACAAGCCACAACTCAACGGAAACAAGCCACAACCCAACGAAATCAAACCACAACACAATGGAAACAAGCCACAACAAAATCAAACCAGAACACAATGAAATAAAGTCAACACAACGGAAACAAGCCACAACACAATGACAAACTATACATAATTTAAAAGATCTAAGAGTCAAGCTTCCATATTTTTTATTCTAAAAGTCTTATAGTGACAGTAATTTGTTAATATGTGTCAGGAGTTATGAATATGAAAACCGCGTCGGTACCGTTTGATTGTAATATGAGCCTCAGCTGCTCTCATTCATAAAAAAAAGTCCTCTATTCTCGTCATGAAGACTTGCGACAAATCAACATCCCTCAGGGCTTTTAGTTCAAAAGTGTGCAGATGAGGAGAAATATTGATAGATTCACATATGTCTGTGTCAAATTTCTAAACAGAGGAGTATTTTTTATTCAATAATTCCTCAAAATGCGCAGATGTAGCCTAATCATGAGCGATTGAGACTCTTATGTGTTGTTTTCAATTCATACTGGCAGCCGGAGGGCGCTCTGTGCACATGTAGTCCAGACAGACGAAGAAGATACCATGTGCCATAATAGAAGACCATAATAAAAGCTTCCTGAGATCGCTAAAGATGCAAATAGAGACATTTGAAGATAATAAACACACAATCGCGACGATGTATGGTTTGTCTGTGTTCTTTATACCATGTTGGGTGTATTCATAATAGATTATATTTATAATGCAATGCTATTCGACATAGCTTTTACCAATATGCAGAATATTGTAAAATGATATATTTTCTGTCTGATTTTTTGATCCGAAGCCAAATGAGACCACAGAATGTTATTTAAAACATCCCACTTGTGATATAAAGTAATTTTGGAGAAAAAACATGGTTTTAATCTTTATTGTATTTTGATTGTGTGGTAAGCTAACATGCTAGCTAGCCAATGCACCTGCCACCTGGGCAAATACGTTATTTTTATTAATAATTTTGAATAGACTGAAATGAAAAACCAACTGAAATGTTTCTATTGTCAACAGCGGCATTTGAGGCTTTTTAGAAGGTGAAGTGAGAAGTTTGATCATAAATGAGGTTTGAATAGAACAGTTTGAATAGAGAGTCGTCAGTGATTACAATGAAGACAAAAGAATAATTTAAGGGGGTGTGAAAGTGTTCTGGGGAGACTGAAACAGAATGGGCAGTTTGCACCTCAACAATAGAGACAATAAACTGAATAGTAGCTCAGAAGAGATGGCAATAAATATCAGTTAACATTTTAGAGGAATCTCAAAATAAAATCATATGACATGATCTTGAAAAACATTTCATAAAATTCAGAGTTTTAGACTTATCATCTTCAGATTTGAAATATAACATGGTCAGACATGTGGCTTCAGCTGTAGTGCACTTCTAGATTGCTAAAATGCCAACTTCAATTTTATTTTCATAAAGGTATTTCATACAAATATATTTCTATTAACTTTACAAAACCTTGAAGCTTATTTATAGCTATTTTTGATTATGATAATAATTATAATTTTGAATTTACAGTAAACTGCCAAGTGTCTGCTTTCAAATGACGCCATACTTATGATTTTAGTGCAAAGGAATCATTAACTGTAACGGTTTTAGTCTGATTATGCCATTTCTTAGGATTTTTTTCAAAAGCGGGGGTGCAGGCTAACAGGTTAATAAGCCTCTCCCTAGAAGTGAGGAGGTCTCCTTGATAGGGAGACCTGAGAGGTTACAAGTTAGCGTAGCTGCACTTGCTTTTGGCATGCGGAGGCTTGCCTGCATCTGCACCGCCATGTCTTATGACAGAGTTCAAGTTGAGGCGGAATAAAAAAAGATTAAAAACGAAATTGCGACTTTGTATCTTAACTTGTTTTTCACAATTTATATCTAATGTTAACAAGATTTGAATAAAGTATTGGTAAAAGTTGAAATTAACCTTAACATTGCTTTAAAAGTGCAATTCATTATTAGTTCATGTTAACTAATGTAGTTAACTAATCTTAACTAATGAACCTTATTGTCAAGTTTTACCACATACAAATATTCAAACCAGCCATGTGAGAAACAAGCGAAGGGCTGAAGGAAAATCATACAGGTTTGGAACAACAAGAGGATAAATAAATAATTTTTGGGTCAACTATTTTTAAATTAGGCAGCTAGTTATTAAGACCATGGGGCAGCCTGGGTTGAGTGCTTTGCTCAAGGGCAGTTATGTTTGAGAGATTTCAACAAAAGAAGTCTAAATGAAGAACTCCCTCAACACAGGCACCGTATTACCATATGCGCCCCTGGAGTGAGAGGAAACTAAATCACTGTTACAATTAAAGACTTCACCATTCACCTTCTTTTGTTACTTTAAGACATGAAAGGTGTGTTCAGTCAGAAAGCAATGTCATCAGGTCATCAGTATACAACAATATCAAGAAGCAAATCATTTACATGTATTCATTTTGCAGGTGCTTTTATCCAAAGCAACTTTTATTGCAGATAAGGAACACATTTTAATCTGTGTGTGTATCCACTGTGAATGAGTCCCACAACTTTGGTGTTGCTCTCTACCAGCTGAGCTACTGGAATACAACAGATGAACTCTCTTTATGGAATTGAGCACCAACCATACCATTGGGAATAAAGTTAAACACCGCTCATAGTCACTTCATTGGACAATTTTAGCAGGAATTATTGACGTTTGAAAAATTGTTATTGTAAGGATTTTGGCTATATTTCATTTTCCAGTTTTGAAATCACTGTCACTGGCACCACTAGAATTATTTCTGAAGGATCATGTGACACTGAAGACTGGAGTAATGGCTGATGAAAATTCAGTTTTGCATTACAGAAATAAATTATATTTGTAAGTGTATTAAAATATAAATATAAAAAAAAAAATTGTAATAATATTTCACAATATTACTGTTTTTCCATGTATTTCTGGAAATCTTTTGGCAGGTACTAATATATATATATATATATATATATATATATATATATATATATATATATATATTGGTCAAAAGTTTGGAATATACCATTTTAGTATATATATATACCATATATATATATATACGGTATATTTATACAGTATATATATATATATATATATATATATATATATAATTTAGTGGGAATGATGGCTACATTCGTATAAGTGTTTGCGTGTGTCACGACAGATAGAGATAAAGCCACAATAAATTTGTGACACAATAAATCCGGTGCTCTATGAATTTTCCAGTTTTCCAGATTGTAAGGTCAGACACTGATGTTGGCCAAGAAGGCCTGGCTCACAATATCCCAAAAGTGATTGATGGGGGGGAGATCACTGTGCAGGCCAGTCTGGTTCTTCCACACCAAACTCACTCATCCATGTCTTTATGGACCTTGTTTTGTGCACCAGGGCACAGTCATGCTGGATTAGAAAAGGGCCTTACCCAAACTGTTTTCACAAAGTTAGCAGCATAGCATTGTCCAAAATGTCTTGGCATGCTGGAACATTGTTTTCCCTTCACTGGGTGTAAGGGGCCAAGCCCAACCTCTGAAAAATAGCCCCATACCAAACTTGACAGTTGGCACAATGCTGTCAGGCTGATAATGTTCTCCTGGCAACTGCCAAACCCAGACTCACCCATCAGAATGCCACACAGGGAAGAGTGATTCGTCACTCTACATAACATTTTTCCACTGCTCTAGAGTCCAGTGGCACCGTGCTTTACACCAGGGGTTCTCAAAATTTTCCCATTCCAGGACCCATTTAGACACTCCCTCCTAAGACCCACCAAAATATGTTTAACTGAAGTATAGGGTGGGGTATGGAGAGGGGGTGAAAACTTAAAAGACATACAGTACTTTATGGTTCATAATTATGATAACCATTAAAATAAAGTGTCATGCCTATCAAGCCAGCATGAAACAGCATGTAACAAAGATAAAGTTTTAAAATTACATTAGACCTCCTGAGTCACTTAATATTCTGCAATATTATTAAATTGAATGCATTGGCACTATTGGATGAGAACTGAACCGAGCTGGATGATGACATCACTGTTTTCTCTAAAGCTGCTTTATAGATGAATTAAACTCACAGTTATTGAACCAAACGGAATCAATTGTGAATTGATTTCAACTGAATAATGACCGCTTATTTTTTTTTTTTAGAGCTGCTTTACAGCCGAATTGAATTCTGTATGCATTACTGAATCATTATTTTCCTCTTTATTGCTGCAAAACTGCTTTAAAAAAATCTGTATTGTTTCCCTAAAGGTGAAAACGTGACTTCTATAGAGCTTGTCATGTTTGAAGATTTGCTCCTTTATCAAAGTTCAAACTCTTTGCTGATTTTCAAGACATGTTTTGTATCCTACATATGGAAAGTGCCACATCTATTTTTTTTTTCTTTTTTGTAAGAAATATATTTATATTTAATTCATTCCATATGATATTTGGAAAAAGAATACATACAAACAAGCATATCAAAACACAGAAATGAAACATCTTTGGAAAACCACAGTAAATCCATTTCTTCATACAATTTTAATGTTTTCATCACAAGAGAACACAAAAATGTCCAACAAAATCGGACCTCAGTTAATATTTTTTATAGAACCTTTTTTTTTAATTGACATGTCATGGAAATAATCAAATGTCCAGCTGCCACTTATCAAGTGTGAAGTCAGCTCAAAACAAGAACATCCACGAAAGTATGGAGTGTTGCAAAAGTGCATGTCAATTTCATTTTATGTAAAACTGGTATATACTGTACATATTAGACACAGCATTGATACAGTAAGAGCAGAGCAATACACATCAGTCAGCCATTGACATGCTCCTGACAGCATTTGTGTAGCCCATCCCAATGAGACGAATAGAGACAACAGAGAATAAATGTATCACCCTCTTTCTTATAGAAAGAAAAAACTTTAGCAAGCAGTAAACATTAATAACATAAATATACAAGTCATAAGTCAACATGGATGGACAGCAGTTTCTCTAACTCTGAGTAATGGCCTCAGGTTAAGAGAAGATTATTGGGAATTGAATACTGCTGCGTATGTCTTGTTCTGACTTTGCATATATTCAGAATATTATTCTTTATATTTTATGTCTTTCAAAAGTTTGACATTTGAGCATGGTGTACTGGTCACACAAGGTGTGTAGATTCAGACATAGGCAGGCTGGGCTAGTGATGAAGGCTCAGTTTTTCCTGATATCATCTTGGTTTGTAAGCCCATGTTTGTCCTCATAATAGCTGAATCTAGTTGATGATTCGTTTCTTTTGTAGTGTTCAAACACATTTATTTTTTTAACAATAAAAATCAGGACTCTGTACAAGAAAAGGAAAGTCAAAACATGAGGTTTACTTACAAATAGGTTGGTTTGATATTAAACATTGAAAATCAAACATCTACCTCAGTCTTAATTTTTTTTTTGTATATAGTTGTTTTGTTTGACTGACAAAAAGTTGAGTGCAACACAAAAAGAAATATCCATATATTTATTGGGCCATGGTGGGGTCTTGTTTCTCTTCCAGGCAGTTCTGTTGTTAGCTGCTATGCAGACTCAGACTGTGGTTCTGAAAAAAGAAACACAATGAGTTAATCAAAATTGGAATCGATTCTAAATTCATCCTAAAGCATTCTGCACAGATGAGAGTGTTCACACTGGGTTTGTATGAACAAACATTTCAACACATTGATTCGGCACAATTATGCTTTGAAAAACAAACACACAAGCTTGCTTTAGACTGTTCTTGTTTAACAAAATCTGGTCAAAATATTTCCAAATCAAAAGAGATTCTGAGGGCGTTTTCACACCTATAGATAAGGGACTTAATTTGTTACAATGTTGCATTTTCTTCTTGGTTCGGTTTGCTTTTAAGGCAACCTTTCAGATCGTACTAAAATGTGTTTATGCAAGTCACATGCGAGTACAACTGTCCTCTTATTGGTCAGAGTTTCCTCTGCATCATCCATCAAGATGATTGATAAATTCAATCCATGAGCTTATTGTGGCTTTATTTGTAACTGTCGAGACACGCAAACACTATACGAATGTAGCCGTCATTCCCGCTGTCAAATTATAATCTACATTAGTATTAATACTGCAGCAAATTCAAATGCGCTCTCTCTGGATCTCCCAGCGCTGTCTAGAGGTTAACTGTGTCAAGGCACACGCAAACTTTATACGAATGTTATGCAGCTGGAGCAGAAATCAAGGCTTCGTCGGGACAGCATTCTTGCACGGAGAAGTGCAATTACACAACATTTTAAGGCTTTGGTTTTCAACTGTGATAACTAATGTGTCCACTCACAGAATCAGACACTACTGCTTTTTATATAGCACATGTCCCATTATGAATTATAATACCATTTGGTTTGTTGGGTCAGATTGCTTTCACAACCTCAAGCGAAGTGTTCCAGAGTTTGTTTGAAATCGGGCCGAGACTGCCTAAGTGATTTTTGGTTTTGGTGCGGATCCGAGCGTGATTGCCGCGTTCACATATGCCTAAACGAACCGAACCAAGGGAGAAAATGCACAAGGTTCCGAAACAAACACT
This sequence comes from Gobio occitaniae, assembly GCA_033150135.1. Taxonomy (NCBI): domain Eukaryota; kingdom Metazoa; phylum Chordata; class Actinopteri; order Cypriniformes; family Gobionidae; genus Gobio; species Gobio occitaniae. The sequence goes on from JARQWZ010002573.1 coordinate 197,932, forward strand.
CAGGCGTGAAAGCACCCTGAAATTGACTGAAGACAGAACAAAGAAATACAGCTGGTTTATTGATTTTGTTTTAAATGTTGTTCAAACATTATTAAAATGTGACAAATCTACAATGGTTTAACCAAAGTGGGTTTTGGCCACCGACCCCATGGACATCCCTGTGCCCCCCTCCGGACCGAGGTAGACAGACTTGATAATAGCGTGTAATTTTCTCACTCAAACCACTGCCGCCTGCTGCTGCTACTGATTGCTTTTAGAGGGAAAAGATGCCCATAACTGCTGGTCTAGAATCTTTTTTATTCAGAATAATAGCATATTATTGGCAAAAAAGAGTTGGCAAAAGATCCAGTGCATATCTGTATTTGCACTCGTCAAATGATTCAATTTCCAATGTGTTTTCACTTTGGTGAGTAATGTAGCCAATCACAGACATGTTTGTTGATTTCTACAATGCAATGGCCAATCACAGGTGTTGAAGTTAGAATCCACTGTCCGCTTGAGTGTTTGTCCAGTGCTGTGTTCTGCACGTGTGCTAATCCTCTCTAAATATAGACATTATTTAAATAAGAGATTCATTGTGTCGTCAGCTTCATTGATTAATATAGCGGAACTTTGTGAGATCGCGTTCATTGAATGAGTGACAGCTTTTAGTGATTATAAAGGGAACACTCTTTGCTTTCTAGGCAATATATACAAAATAATTAATAGGCCTGTATAATCCGAATTTAAATAAAAAAAAATTCCCATTCTTGGCAAGCATACACACTTCAATATATAGGCCTATCCGCATATACAAGCGGGATTCACTCTCGAAATTATGATGACTGACAGTGATAAATATTTATGTATCGAAATCAGGCTCATATGTGTTAGGAAAACACGATTCCTGGCTGCATGTCAAGATCCATGGATCACTGGATCTTTGCCAAGTTGTAAGGAACACTATATTGAGTCCAACCTTTAGTTGCATACGATGCATACCCTCAATATTTCTGTAACTGTAATCAGCAGAAGCGAACAAATGAGTCAGGAACACCTGAAGGCAATATCCTTTATCAAGGAAGGGAGCTTATGGAACAGCAAAAGCCTCAAGAGGTTAGCAGGACATCACTGGAATTAATTTTCTGATTCTCACTCTCCCTCTGTCTCCCAGTGTTACAGACGACTACGATGGGCAATGCTGACCCAAGTGGGACTGTCACTGGTTGGTGCGATCCAGCGTTTTTGAGTGATTACATCCATATTCAGACAGCCCACTTGGCACAATGCTGGTTGTTTTTCTGGTCTACCCAACAGGCCCAGGTCGTTGATAATGTGATCATTAACAAACTCCTTCACATTGCTGCCCTGGGCCCAGCAGAAAGCAATAGGGAAGAAGAATTCATCAAACTTTGGCTGGCTGTTTGAAATAGTAGAGCTGGCGGAGGCAACATACACTAGAGAAGCTGAGAAGAGGATCCCTACTTTCCAAAATAAGCCAATGTCAGCGAGACCACAGCCAGAGGGCACCTTCCCATCAGAACATCCAACAGTGGCAGGAATCCACGAAGACGCTATGCTGCTCGACTGCCCTAATACCCATGCTTGGATGGCCATCGTACACACCATCAAATCCCCAAAATGCTCTATAACAGCAAAAACGTCTAAATTGACAGAGCATCATGAGAGACTCATTCCCTTCCTGAATGCCAAGAAGTGCCCTAATTTTCCATTTCATCCATTGCTTATCCCACCAGATACCCTGAAGCGGTTCCTCTCTGCAAAGCCAGTTTACAGAACATCACAAGAGAGATGTTTCTGTTCTTTACCCGAGTAGGGACTCCAAAAAGAAAGTAAAAAGGAATCTAAGCCATCTGGTCAGAAAATTATAAAAAGTGTTCTTCAAGATTTCCAGTCAGACTCTGTATGTCTGCATGTCCATGGGGGTAGTTATAAGACCGCGGCCCAGTTGGGTTTGCGGACAGACTACTGAGGAGGTGAGCAGAATACTGCAAATAGGGGCCATCGAAGAGTCCCGGAGGCCTTTGTCCAGCTTCATCATCATGTTTTCAAAATTCAACGCCTCCTCCTGGGTCTGTAATGACTAACTAAATGAGCTCTTGAACATTGACATGTATCCCATGCTGTGAGAAGCCAGCCTTTGAGAACAAACAAGGATACGAATGCCAGAATAATTCAATGTTTTTTTTATTTGACTGCTATTATACTGTGAAATGCCAAGCTAACAGTAATGCAGATGGTATCACTCACTCCATCTATCCATCCATCCTCTCATCTTTAAGAATTTAATTGAATTGCACTTCATCAAAGATTCAAATATTCAATTATTGTTATGCAGAATTATATTTTATTTTTTATAATTGTATAATCTTTTCTTTTTATATTGTTTATAATTAATTGATTGAGGAATACTAAGAAGGTTGATGTCTAGCTTTAAAAAATGAAGGAGGAGGGTAGTGAATGACGTCCCGGGTCACTAAAGACCCGAGGTATGCGTTTAAGGGTTAAGAGTTTAAATTGACCAAATATTAATTGATACTAGCTCATGAAAGCTGCATGCACAATAATTATAAATAAGCTTCAGTTTGAAAATGCTGAGTTTGTAAAGTTTGACCGAGATTCATTCTCCTCAATAATGCTATCAGTACAGTGATTCTGATAAATGACTTCAAATGAAACATTCTCACAACAGTGTGCATCTTGACAATGCTGAAGCAAAGTATCTTTTAATTCGCATTAGTAAAATCACTTGTGAAAAGTTCACAGGAAGTTTACAGGAAGCAGAAGTGTGTCAGAGATCAAAAATGTTTGTTTGGATTGTGTGTCTCCCAGCGGTGATGAGCAGAGAATGAGCACGCTCATGGGCTGCAGCGAGGGTTTGTCACCGTCTCAAGACGATGTGTTTGCATACACACATCAGACCCAGCCAGAGGCAGGAACAAACACACACCCGCAAACTCTCACAGGACGCTGGAGTTTGTTGCCGTCTATATCTGATCTACCTGCATCCATGTGTGTCACTCATGGGTAATATCGGAGCTTTCATTACACTTTTGTGTACAAATATTTTAGAAACATCTTAAAACTGAACTCTAAAGGTTTTTTTTTTCTTGTTGTGCTTCACTGTGAACTGTAAGCTAGAACTTCAGAGTTTGATGTCAAAAGTATGTGTGATGGAAAACTATGGTTAGAAAACTGGGTTAGTTGTTTTGTCCACTGTGAATGATGATCAAATAAATATTCAGGGAAACATGTTGTAGCTGTCATGAATTAGTCGGAGGGTTGTGTGTTGGCACCATTAATTGATTTGGGAATTCAGTAAACAATTATTTATTCACTAACCACTCGCTATCCAGTTTAACCAGCCACTGATTGGACTAAAATACACTGTCATATTTACATCTCAGTGCAAAAGGAATTCCTTTCTATGTAAACTAATAGATTTTGTCCTATTAATGCTGTTACATTACCTCTCATGCATAGGGGCTGATAAACAGACTTTTTTGGATGTACCACCAACAGAAAGCAGACCATAGTCTGAATTATATTTAACATTTCCTATTCAATCATGGCAGTTGTAATTCATAAAATGTTGATGAAATTGTAGAGAAGACGGTATGTGCAAGTAAATGGACCTATCATGAGACATACCTAATTTTATAAGCAAATATTTCAACATCAGCAAAAAAACAGATTTAACATTAACCCTATTGACCAGCAGAAATATTCAAATTACTATATTTGATCTTGAAACAGGTAACTCTGGAATCTAAAGAGACTCGGGACCAAACTGTAGGAAAATTATAAGCACATGCATTAAATCTGACAAATAAGTAACATTCATATTTTTATTTAGGAGTGCGTGTTATTGTGTGAGCAAGGGTGTAAAGGTGAGGAGTTTGCTCCTATGAGAGCTGATTAGATTGAGTTTTTCCCATTGTGCTCTTGGCAGGTCAGTGGTGATGTAAGGAGCTTGGTTGGGGGTCGACTGTCTTGCACAGCCCTTCATCTTCAGCTCTACACAAATAAATAAAACATCACTGTATCCAGCCGCTCTGATGACCTCTGAACTCTCTGACTGAGCTGAGATGACTGCGGTGTCAAGAACTGAGAAAACTAGAGCCCACACAAAACTACAGTCCAAAGAAAACAACCTTCACTTTTTTTTTTCTTTTTTGCCTTTTTCATGCTTTATCGGACAGGACAGTAGAGACCGACAGGAAAGCATGTGGTTGAGAAGGGAGAAGGGGGAACGGGATCGGGAAAGGACCTCAAGTAGGGATTCAAACTCGGGTCACCAGAGGTGCAGTTGCACTGTATCAATGCGCTGACCACTAGGCCATCATTGCCAACAACCTTCACTTTCTGAAGCACGGAAAAATTGGTACAATTCTGACAGCAAGTAAACCAACAAGTAAACCCTCTTGTTTGAAGTTCTCCATAATACAGAAACTCCCTCTCTTGACACGTCAGAAACCTGATACAGGGTAGCAGTCTAGCTTAAGATGACTAGATTTCTGAGATGAAAACCACGCTCAATTTATTAGTGAAATTTCCGATGTTATTACAAGAATGAAGAAATTTAGGCTTGTAAATGTGGTGATGTGATAAACTATTTTTTATCATACAGTGGTAACACTTTATTTTAAAGTTGCGATGAAACAGAAGAAGCAACAGATCTTTTCCTCTGTATTGTGACGTACATCCGAGTGTGGCGGATAATCGGAATAAAATGTAGGGCGGCAATTCATTCTATGTATCGGTTGTTAATTGGATGTTGAGATGAGCGTGACACTCAAAAATGGAGGCAGATGAACGTGAGATTCAGAGGCGGGAAAATCCTGCATAAAAATGAATGCACGGATGAATTGTTCACAGTAAGATCTATAATGTGCATTTAGAAAATAGACGGGGTGAATTTTCAATTTATACCGACTTGGTGTCCTTGTTACAGTGTAATTACACAAGTAAGAGTAATATTAATTAACATGTAGTTAATATAGGTTTAGGTTTGGTTTGGTTTGTTTTAGTGTTAGTTGCTTTTGACATCAATGCACACTTATGCACACAATACGTGTATAAACAAAATTGAAATTGCACATGTATGAGATCATATAAAATGTATTATATTTATAACAAGCAATATCTAGCATATTTCCCAGGAGAGTTCCAGCCACTAAAAGAGGCACTGTCCCAGGAAAGGCTAGCTTCCTTATGTGTGGATAACTTGTCCCATTTATTTATCAATGAGATGTCTCATTGTCTACCAAGAGATTTCACTGCTGTCTTCACTATAGCTGTTTATATTCATCACAGCACTAAAGTTAAGAATCCTCTCTGAGAAGCTTTTTATTGACATGGGGTCACACTAAGTCTAAACCTCCACTAACCTGGAGTAAATCCTCTTGTTTTAACTAACTGTGGAGGGCAAAGGAAGCCATAATACATATATTATGTATATAATGTATACATATACATTAGAAGTATGAGGGTTTTTTAGAAGTATATAGGCTACATTACAAACACAAGCAGAAATATTGCTTGTATCATTATAAGCTCAAGTAACTTTTTAAATGTTTAGATGTTCCTTAGCTAATAAAGTCATTAAAGTCCAGTAGTTTGTCACATTCTATAGCTATAGAAACAGATGAGGTATGTGTATTCTTGCAATGGAAAATTAATGTGTGCAAGGCCTGCATAAATACTGAGGGGAAAAAACAGCGGTGGTATAAAGGCAGTTTTAACCCCTTCAATGTCACCATCCCGCTAGCAGGATGTTTGGCACTCTTTTTTTATTACTTTTTTTTCATATCACATATTTTAATAATTATCATACATTAGGTATCATTAGAAAGTGTACAAACTCAAAATTCATACTGCAAAAAACTTTTTGAAATTGGACACTGTGTTACCATAGAAATAGTACTTTATACAGATAGTCTTTTTGCGGGCTCCTCCCCTAGTGAGCGTTTTCAGGTTTCATATTACAAAATGTATTTTAAATACTTTATAATCAAAACCCTTTCTAATCTTGACAAAACACATATCGTCGGAAAGGTCTCAAGGTTCCTTATTTTGTGATAGAAGTTATATTTGGACCGAAATGTATTAATTTATTACAGGAGAATGCATAAAAAAAGCAATGGAATGTGGGTGATACCCAGTGGCTATTTTTGGTATTACGCCTAAACAAAATCTCATGGGGACTTCAATATTTGTGATATCAACTTCAAATTTGGAACACAACTTGGTTAGACATATGGCTTTGATTTTAGAGTAAAAACATTACAGTACAGTACATTTGATTTACAGTCAATTTTAACTTCCATAACTGTTTCATACTTTCCTTTTTTGAAGTGCTTTTGAAGTGCTTTGCAATAATCTGGTGAGTGTCGTCTTTAAAACAAGCCCAAATGTAGGATTATATTCTGAAGCATTCTTGAATTACAACCATTTAAGTTTGGATAGTGTATTTTCGCGTCTATTCTCAAAAAGGGGGTTGGCAGTTAAGGGGTTAAAAATCAATATGAGAAAATCAACTAAGGAGGTCTACAATATATTGAAAATGCAGTTCGGTTGTTGGTTATTTGAGCCAATTAACTGAGCTGAAAATGCTATATTACTCTAAAGCCACAGGAAATGATGCCATGATTGGCTGATGGCAACACAAGAACATGCACAGTCCCAAATTCATAAGTGGCTGTCCTGTGACAATAGACAGGCAAACATTTTTAAATCAATTTCATTCTTTTAAGAGCCTCCAAAAAAGATTTAGCAACCGATTAAACATCCACTAAAATATAATGAACTATTTGCAATTGTAATGTTACTTTTTTCATATACCATTTGGTATTAGATTTACATACATTTAGAATAAATTAATACATTTACGCTTGATGGCAAAGACAAAGTGCCTGATTGCAATGATCTTCCCTTTGTACAGCGTCACAAAAACTGTCTGACATCTATACTGCCATGATTCATGCAAAGTTTATTGGTTAATGATGCCATTGCAGAAGCACCCTCTTTACAACCATATTTATTTCCCATAATTGATTTATTCTACAGAGAAAAGGGTGTGATGGGGGGTGTATTAGGCTGGTCATATGATCCTCATCAGTGCCTGTGAGCATTGCTCTCATAAGATCATCTCACCTGAAGCTCGGTTTGGAAGAAGAACTTCAGCGGGCACTGTGAGCAGTCGTAGATCTTGTCCTCCTGCCCGTGAGCGGTGAAGATGTGCTGCTGCAGTTTACACGCCTGCACAAACACTGCAAAGGAACACAACACATGTATTAATGCAAATCTTTCCATAAACACTGCTGGTTTTCCACCCTAAAACCTTCTGCTGCAAAGCTTTATGCTTAATTTCTTGAAATTAGACAAAAATAAATTGTGCCTATAGTCAAGTCAAGTCACCTTCATTTATATATAGCTCTTTTTACAATACAGATTGTTTACAGTGATAATAGGAAATTAATTCAACAAAGATGGTTTTGTACGGTGACGCATTGCTGCCACATACAATTTTTTCCACTCAATTATGTCATAATAACGAGATCTTGTGTTGTTTTAATGACATCTTTTCTCGTAATAACGAGATCTTATGTCGTAAAAACAACATAATTTTCTCGTAATAACGAGATGTTATGTTGTTAAAACGACATATTTTCACCTAATAAGGGCATTAGTTGTAGTGATGTGTGTCACTATGCCCATGCCTTTGTCACACTTGTTTGAAAAGCAGAAGCAAGCCCAGCGTAAAATAGACTCATCCGCTGCCTGTATCAGTGGCAGTGCCCATAGCACAAAATTGTTGTTATTTATTGATGTAGCCTACAGTTCTTAACAGCCATGGGTAGCAGGTGCCATGGATCGCTCATGATTACTTTAACCTAGTAATGACGGACCACAAATATCATATCTATCTATAGGCCTACTGTAATTAAAACATATACTATTCAAGAAATGTATTAAAAACAGAAAGACGCTAGTTTCAGCCTTATGCTGCGTTCACACCGAACGCGAATATCGTCTAGGTGGACGCTTGAACATTTTGAATCGTCCAGTGAATTGGACGCGCGTATAAATCGACCGTTTGAAGCGAAATAGACGCGCATTCAATGCGCTCCAGGAGAAATATGTCATAAAACACCACTCTGCCTCTTTTACTTTTCATAAAAAATATAGGCTATTTCACATTAATAGCCACACAAATGTGGTCATTATCTTCACTGCATGTATTTAAATATCCTAAAAAATAAAGTTATTAAACTTCTCCTTGCCCTGCAGTCAAAACTATTTGTCAGACAACAAATTATAGATTCAAAATGTTCAAGCGTCCAACTAGACACGGTAGACGCAATTTTGACGCTCTCTTCGCATTTGGTGTGAACGCAGCAAGCATTACTCAAAGGCCATTCATGGCGTTCTTGGTTTGTTTCTTATTCATTTAATATACAGGCAATTAGATGAAACCTTGATCAAAATTAAAATAAAATGTATGGAAAACGAAATTCACTTTAAAGAAAGATCTCTCTACAAAACAAAACTCAATACAAATCATGTCTTACCCCACTCCATGTCTTCAGACATATTGCGCGTCTTACTCATGCTGCTCACTTTCCATAATCAACATATGAAATCAAAAAAATAATATAATAGGCTAGTATTTAAACATACCCTAACTATGAAACTTTATAGCCTAACCCTCTGTCCGACGAAAGCGCCGGCATTTTTTCCTTTATGACAAGGAAATAATATCACAATACTCCGTCACTTTTAGCCATACAGATAAGTACAACACATAATTATAAACTATAAACGGTCTACTTTTATTTGTGTAAACTCACAATAACAATAAAGTTTTTCATTTCAAAAGCCTTTCTAAATTCAGTTCATATTTCCAACAAACGAAATTCCAAGCCAAAATAACGAAGTGGTAAAAAAAACATGTAAGTTGTTTCAGCTGTCATAAAGGAAAAAATGCGCAGGCGGTTTCGTCTGCATGAGTAAGATAGGCTATAAGACGCCCAATATGTCTGATATGGAGTGGGGTCAGACATGATTTTTATTGAGTTTTGTTTTGTAGAATGTCTTTCTTTAAAGTGAATTTCGTTTTCTATAAATTGTATTTTAATTTTGATCAAGGTTTCATCGAATTGCCTGTATATTTAATAAATAAGAAGCAAACCAAGAACGCCGGGAATGGATTGGCGTGCGTAACGAACCCACTGGCCATGTTTCCGCGGCCTTTGAGTAAGGCTGAAACTATAGCGTCTTTCTGTTTTTAATACATTTCTTGAATGTCTTAATTACAGTAGGCCTATAGATAGTTATGATATTTGTGGCTGCACCGGGGTCCGTCATTACTAGGTTAAAGTTACGCCACTGAGGCTAATCATGAGCGATCCATGGCACCTGCTAACCATGGCTGTTAAGAACTATAGGCTACATCAATAAATTACAACAATTTCGTGCTATGGGCACTGCCACTGATACAGGCAGCGGATGAGTCTATTTTACGCTGGGCTTGCTTCTGCTTTTCTAACAAGTGTGACAAAGGCATGGGCTAAATAAATTCTCTAATGTGGATACAGACATATATACACACATCACTATACAACACATGCCCTCATTAGGAGAAAACATATGTCGTTTGAACGAGAAAAATATGTCGTTTTAACAACATAATTATAATTTTCCCGTAATAACGAGATCGTATGTCATTAAAACAACATATTTTTCTCGTAATAACGAGATCTTATGTTGTTAAAACGACATCTTTTCTCGTAATAACGAGATCTTATGTTGTAAAAACTACAATTTTCTCGTAATAACGAGATCGTATGTTGTTTTTACGACATAAGATCTCGTTATTACAAGAAAAGATGTCGTTTTAACAACATAAGATCTCGTTATTACGAGAAAATATGTTGTTAAAATGACATCTCGTTATTACAAGAAAAGATGTCCTTAAAACGACATATCTCGTTATTATGACATAATTGAGTGAAAAAAAATAATATGTATGTGGCAGCAATGCCTCACCGTAGTTTTGACTGTACAGCAGAAATAAAAGAAAAACATTTTCCAGCCATTTTAAGTAAGTTCTTGATTGATTAATTTCCTTTGTAAAAATCATTAGCTATTAACCTAACCCTTACACGACACCATTTTCAAATGAAAACAGAAAACTTTTAATGCATTCTGGCCATTCTTTTGCACGACAATGCCGTTTTGATGGCCTGAGAGTGCAAAGTTTGAAATAGGTTTCAAAGTGCAAGTTTTGAAAATGAGTTTTGAAGGATAACGCTATCATCTCTGTGTAAACTTTACTATAAAGAAAACATTACTATACATTTCTGTTCACCAAGGCCTCTGCCAACGAGGCGGCCTATTTGCACTTAGTGTAAATAGGCACTCTGCTAAAAATTTTTTTAAAACTATGGTATTTTTTTGTTTGGTTTCAGGATTCTTTGATCAATGGAAAGTTCAAAAGAACAGCATTTAAGTGAAACAGAATTTTTTTCATCAATTTATTGCGTCCTTGATTATTAAAAGAATTCAGAAAACATATTGACCCCAAACTTCTGAATGGTAGTGTATATGCAAGAACAAAACTAAAAGTGTCATTGATTTATTTATTTTAGAGTTGACTTGACAACTCAACAAAAAGCTCTTAGATGTCTAAAAGGCGATAGATGCTATTTACACTAAGTGAAAATAGTGATATATTCTATTTACACCATAGAAGTTCTTTGCAAAATGTGTAAATAGTAATTAGATGCTATTTATACTTTACTTTGGCAGATACATGCTATTTCCACCTCAGTATTGTTGTATATTAACAGGATGCAATAATAATAGTGTAAATTATTATATTTATTACAATTATTAAATAGATGCCGCCTTAAATGCAACAATAAAAGCCCTCCCATACACCTACCCAATAAATACTTTTATTATTATTAAACATTTCGTTAGGCACTTTATTGAAAGTAAATGCCTTTCCAATGTAATAAGTGATGGGAAAAAGGAGTAGAGCGAGCTTGCCAAAAGGCGGATTCGCGGATTTTGATCACTACATAATTCTAATACTTCCACTTGTGTTATTTCATAGTTGAAATGATTTCACTATCATTCAAACATGTGGAAATAGTTGTAATTAAGAATGAGTAGGGGTTTGTTTTGACTGGCAGTGTACAAACAATAAAACTACAATTTCAGAAGGCAAAGCTAATCTTTTTTGAATATTATAAAGCTGGTAGAAATGTAGATACTTAATAACTATATAAGTGAATCAGACCTGGAATTAATTTCCTCCCATTTCTGTCTTTCTTTTTCATAAAATTACTCGGTTCAAATGAGGAAAGACACATGTTTTCCTAGCTCAAATTGTACAGTCTGGCAGCATATGAAAGAAGTATTGTCACAACTAAGTGAATCAAGATGCTGGGAAACCCAAACGTTTCCAGCCCTTTGAATCATGGGAGAACCAATTCCACCTGCGTCAAAACACTCCGCAAATGTAGCACGGCTTTGATTCCCCATCCGTGATTTGGCTGGCTCTGTTCTGTGTCTTCCACTGGATAATGGTCAATCCGGTGCTTTGAGTCATAGTGAACGGCGAGGAATAATGATGTGCTTTATTTAGAGCCACTGTAGGGACACGCCGCAAAATAAACAAGCACAGGAACGGCAATCCCTTCTACATGCAAAAACACTGTCTCTATTAGTCAACAGTGCTAATTATATTGACAATATTAATATTCATGCAGACTCTTTATTTATGCGTAGCCTGATTTCAGTCACATATAATCTTTGAAATGGCACTTAAAACACATAGTGGGTCTGTGTGCCTTTAATTAAGCTGAATGAGAGTGTGTTTGAGAGTGCGAGTATGCCGTTATTCTCACAGGAGTACTTCAAACATGCTGTTTGTTTTTAGAGACCCATATGTTTAAGGGTGGCTAGTCATGTCTCTGAGGTAAAGAGTGAGATCTGGTCTTCATTTGAATTTCTTACAAGGGATAAACAACTTTTGCCTACATGCCACTGCACTGGATTTTGGATTTAGAGCCACATTAGCTTTATTAAGGTCAATGAGAACCTGTGTTTTCTAATTCAACTTACACAGGTAACATGGACGTGCATCTGTGTGTTTGACATCCTGAACACGAGCACAAATGAGTGATAATGGAGAACAATATGAAGTGAAGTCAAAGTAAAAAGTTAAGTTTCCCCAAATCAAAATACTGAGATAAAGTACAGATATTTTAAAATATACTTAAGTACAGTGACAAAGAAATGCTATAGTAAATCTAACACTAATGGCTTAAATTAAGATTTTAATGCATCAGTTAACATAAAATATAAAATAAACATAAAACATATTTTAATATGTATTTTGATGTTCACTTGTAAATGTAATTTTTTTTGCACAAATATATATATATATATATATATATATATATATATATATATATATATATATATATATATATATATATATATATATATATATATATATATATATATATATATATATATATATATATATATATGTGTGTGTGTGTGTGTGTGTGTGTGTGTGTACATGTTTTTCTAGCCTGGTGGGGACTTGAACCTGACTGTAGACAGGCTCATGGGGACTCGTGTCACCGTGGGGACCTAAATTGAGGTCCCCACGGGCACAAAAGCTTATAAATCATTCAGAATGAGTTTTTATGAAAATGTAAAAATGCAAAATGTCTCCTGTGAGGGTTAGGTTTAGGGGCAGGGGCAGTGTAAGGGGATAGAAAATATGGTTTGTACAGTATAAAAACCATTACGCCTATGGTGAGTCCCCAGAAGGATAGCGCACCAGACTGTGTGTGTGTGTGTGTGTGTGTGTGTGTGTGTGTGTGTGTGTGTGTGTGTGTAAAATATATATAAATATAAAACTATTATTTTCAACTCTCATTCTGACTGTAACGATCAACAGCGGGAGTGCCCAGGATATCCACCAGAGGTCAGTCCTCCCAAGACCATTTGGTCTCACCATGAACTGCATTTCCCAGAATTCCTTGCCAGGACTCATTATCCTTGATTAGTTTCAGCTGTTTCTATTTTACCCTTGATAACTTTGGCTGAATCCAAAATTGTCCCCTAAACCCTCAATCACTATTCCCTAGTTTAGTCCACTGATACAGTTCACTTGAAGGAGTGAATGAAAACGAGTGAGTGAATTCGGACAGCCGTTGTGTGTACATCGGCTGCACACTCGTTATTGCAGTGCATTGTGGGATTGAATGAGTGTACTCAATAATGTCCACTATGTTTTTGGACACCACTACAAATGGCTGTCCCCACAAATAATGCCCTATTTAAGGGTATTGGGGGCCATTTCGGATTCAGCCTCTGTCTATATAACCTGGTTAACGCAGTCACTCTTTGAGAAGTCTTGTATGTTTTACACTGCATTTCGGAGTGCTCTTCTGTTTCCTGTTCCATGGTTTTGACCCTTTTCCTGTTCTCTGGATTGCCCTGTTTTTGGGGGTTATCCTGTTTGAGTTTCCTGCCTGGTTTTTGTTTTGGATTGTTTGCATGTGTTTATGACCTCTTGCCTGTTTGTTGGATTGTTTCTTTGGATTATCCTTTAATAAATGCTGCATTTGGATCCACAACCTTGTGTCTCAGGGCAGTTACATAACACTGACCGTAACACTTGATGGCGTGCCTCCTTTAATGCTTATCAGTAAACGGCCACTGTAATGATTGGCTAACGTCATTGCATAGGATAAAGTATCCTAGACTTTCATACAAATAACTCAATATTAACAAACCGATAAACGGTTTGGTAAAAAGTCATGTTAAATAATGTTTAAAAAAAGAATCATTTGTATTTTCAGCCACATTCTTGACTTCTGGAAAAACAATGTAGACAATAATTAACTATAACTACAAGTTACTTATTTATGTATTTCTATTAATGGGCCTATATTTACAAAGGCAAGCAGCATCATTGTGTGCACAATTGAGTGTAAAACTCTAATGTTTTGTTGTGTAAAGTGAGACAAAAGCTCATAAGTGGCACGCAGAGTGTTTGTTCTGCGCTCAGCTTCCTCCAGGGTAAATGGAGCTACTTTCAGCTGCGGGCTGCCTGACTTCACATAGCTGTCAAATGCGTCCCGTGAGAGCGACACTTCTGACATCTCTCCGCTGCCTCTGGATGGCTCCTCAACTCCTCTTTTACCTCCTTCCCCCTCTCTCCTCTCTCATCCTCCCTCGCTTTGCATTATCACGCAGCGCTTGTCCTACCCCATCCACGTTCCTTCATTTCTGCTTCCACTCTGTATACAGTCCCGAAACAAACCTGTTCTATTAAAACTGGTCATGTTGAAATAATGAAATAAAAATGTATATAATTCAAGATGTTCCACTGGTGAATTGAAATCCTATTACTTGCGATCATTATTTGTCCCTGTAGAGGCCAGACAGCACCAGTGGATTTGAGCCCGCCATATTATACTCAGTGGTGAGCATAAATGTTTTAGCTGGAGTTAGGCTGTTTTCACACTAGATTTGATTGTTTCAGCTGCACCCTCGGCCCCCGAAGGTCTGTCTTCACATTATATTTGACTCCGAACCACAGTACGTTGGTGTCATCACCATGATTACCACTGAGAGTGCTAGCAGCAGCTGTTTACCAGGGGTGTAAACAGTCTAACCGTACCGTTCTCCACCTACGGTTCGGCACGCACTTGCACTGTGGTTCATCTCAAATCTGACAATGCATCTATAATATGGTTTGTTGAAAAAAACAATGTGTAAAACAGACAGTTCCGCTAATGTATGTTTCTGTTGATGGATACACATGCTAGCTCCCCAATAATACATTACAACAGCAATATTAGATTAAAAAAAACATGGACAAAACTCACTCTTTGTAAGCTTTGTTCGATGTGAGTGCTGCCGTATGCTGGAACATGACCGGTCATTACGCGGTCATCACCCGGGTGTTGATTGCGTGCCAGCGCAAGTGAGACCTGAACAGCACACGTTGCTATTTGTGTTTAAACTAAACTCATATAAGTCTTGGCACTTTAAACATTCAAAAGCCAGAAGACGCGAATGAGAACTTGCGCGTGCTGTGAGAAGATTTGTGTGTGCACAGATCCGAAGTGCACAAATGTTCTCTTTCAAGTCTTGCACTTAAATGGGCAATTTGACAAAATTTTTTTTGAATTTGTCCATCTTGATAAGTATCCTAGCAAACATAAGCCGCTTTTCCACCATTGGGCCGAACGGTTCTTAGAATGGTAAGGTACTAGCCTGACAAGCCAGACCCACATCAAGATGTTGGGTCTGGGAACTCACCATTGGCAGGGCTCAATCTGAGGGGCGGGATAAATGGTTGTCTTTAAAATTCCCTCTGCACGCAATAGGATAGCGCTACAACCAACCAGAGCAACGAAGAAGGTGAAGCGGAGCCAGTTGATAGATTAAACTTTCACTGTATCCGGTCAGCAAAACTCCGAACACATCTTCCTTTCTTACGAATGACTTCAGTGCCGTTCTTTTTTCTTTTCTCAAAGAAAAGCTTAACTCCAAGTCTTCCAGAGTCGTGGCCAAAGCCGATTCGAAGGACTGCTGTTTGCCAGCTTCTTTGTTTACAAGTAGTATGCGGAACCGCGTCAACTCTGCCGTCATTATGTTAAGCCCACCCAACGACTCTATACACGATGTGATTGGCCTGACCAGAGTTTGGTTTTTCCAGCTCGCACGCCAACGGAGAGTTGCTAGACTACCCTGGCTGCAAATTAGATTTGCTGCCGCTCGATTTCTAGGCTAGAAAGGTACGGTTCCAGTTGTGTTTCCACTTTGGCCTGGTATGGCACGGCACGATTACAAACCGTTCTCGGCCTGGAATTTTCAACACGGTTGTCTAATGCGGTAAGTGACGTCGCCACTCAGGATTTGTCGCTTGTTTGTTGCCTGGCTACCAGTTTCTCAGTAGCTTGCTAAGCGCGCTATTTGAGCGACAAAAACGCAGATTAATAAAATAAAAAAAAATACCTCATCGACCTCCATAATGCGCTCGCTATTTACATACTGTTTTTGAACAAACGTGCGTTACCAAGGCAACGACTGACGCATTTGAATTACATTCTAAAGAGCGGCCATTATCAGCCTCACGGTGGAAAATTAAATTTTAACCGTACCAGCTGGCCCAGATCGGCACGGAATGGAACGGTTACCTCTGAGAACCATTCGGCCTGACAGTGGAAAAGAGGCTATAGTCTGTTAAGTGAACTTATACAGTCGAGAAAGACAGCGCAAGTGTATCAGTATCAGTATATTGGATCTGTGCATTATGTCTTAAAGTGACAGCAGCCTAATATTCCTGCTGCTGACTGTGTTTTTAATGTTATTCAAGCAACAAAAGACAGGGAAATCACTCAATGCTATTGATTGAATAGCTTTTGTAACTTTAATAAGGATTCCTCTTTAATTTATACAGTACAAATATGCAATGTTATTTTACATTTGATTACTTAATTCAATTTCTGTACCTGAAAACTAATGTCAGACCTACCTGAAAAACCTGAAAAGCACTGTTTATTTTATTAGTATCTTTGCTCTATTATATTAATTTGCACTGTTGCTTGTATTTAGATTATTTGTTCTTATTTCCTTTATTTTAATTTGACAATAGTCCTTTTTCCCCGAACATAGCAAATACCGAACCGAAACTGTGAACCTAAAACCGTGATACAAACTGAACCGTGACCAATTTGAGCCGTTACACCCTACTGTTTACAACTGTAGATAAATAATAATAGGAGATTTTCCCACAGAACCATACTTGCATCTATCTGCCGCAAATGTGTATGTTGAGTGTTGCAAGGGTTGCAAAGAATGTGATCTGATTGCTGACGGCCTTCTTTAGAGACAAGCAGCAATGAAAATGTACTGGATGCTCTGTTTGCAAGGCATCCGTCTCGCTTGTGAAGAAGCAACATCTCCAATAGCAGTTCACTTCTGCAATTGAGGCTGGATTGCTTTCATACCAATCCACAAAACCACATAATCTGAACCCCAGGCCACTGTTGTCAGGCAGAATCTGAGTTCAGACTTTAGCACAATTCAAATGATGTCAAACGTACTTGGGTCCGTGCCATGAGCTCTAGTGTGAAAACGCCCCTAGATTAGTGTTTGTATGTGCGATTCATGTGTTCATTTAAGTCTCATGTTTGTCATGATTTCTGCAGTGCGGAAGCTGTCCTCACCAAGCTGCTTTTTTTCTCTCTGTCTCTCTATCTTTCTCTTTCTCTCTCTGCTGCATGATCAATATGAGTGCGGAAGGAGATCTGGGACCTGTCTGTCAGGCGCCAACACGAAATAAAGCCAAAATGAAAAAAAGAAAAACCCTGTAGATTAAGTCAATAAGAATGAGAGAACCAGGGAAAGAGAGGAAGACAGATGAAGCATGCTGTTGTGTTGGCAGTAGAGACATACATCAAGATGATGAGTGATTGCATAAGATGCAGATTTAGGTTTTAAGTTATATGCTTGGTGTACCTCCCATTCACGGTTTTGATTTTATGCTGCTCTGACATATACACATACAAATATAAAAAATGTACCTGTGAAGCAGACGGGGCACTTGAACGTGCCGCCCATCCCCTCAAAGCTGTGCTCGATGAGGTGACACTGCAGTTTCGCTGGAGAGTCAAAGGTTTGACTGCATAGTTTACATTCATGAATGAGACCTTCCTCTGGGAAAAGACAGAAAAACACAAACACAAACTGTGTCACTGGAAATGTCTGATTATACGATATATTTCAAGCATTCTTATAAAATTCTCATGTAGTGAATCATGTTTTTTTTGCACAGAAACACATGGTCAAGAACATGAGACAAGGAAGCCTCTGGGGATTCCAAGAAACAAACAGTCTTTAATAATAAACCCAGCAGGGAACACGTAGGAGAAACTCAGGAAATATAAAACACAACCACATTAAACATAGACGACACTGAACAAAGAACTGTGAGAGGTTTAGGTTACGTTTACACGACAACAATGAACTAAAAACGGAAAAGATTTTCGTTTTCGTTTTCCATGTACAGATGACAACGTTGTCATCCCTGTTAACACAGATCCGCAATAATGACTAAAAATACTGCTGCCAGGCCAGTAGGTGGCGTTGTCACCTACTTTTTTCTTTTTTTAGTTTACACTAAGACAATACTGGTGTTGTTTTCAAAAATTTACACTTTGAAACCCGTTTTCAAAAGTCAGGCCAACAAAAGGCCCCCATTGAATCGTAAATGAATGGCCAAAACACACAACATTTTTCTGTATTTAGTTGAAAACGCATAAATGTGTCGCATAAATGGCCCCTAAAATAAAGTAATCAACAGAACCTGAAACAGGTGCATAACATAATCAGTAAGCAAGAAACTAACAAAGGAAACAGGCAGGCGGACACAAACAGAGCATACACCAGACAAAAACTCTATACCACAATGAAAAATGGCCCAAAGCTAGTTTAACTAGATATTTAAATTTCCTTGTTGAAGTAAATTAATATTTATTGATGAACAAACTTCTGCGTACCCCCTAACTTCCACTTAAGCAGCGTTTCCACTTTAGGAACTTTTCCCAGGAACTAGGGACTTTGGGGTGGTTACTCTGTGTGTTTCGACCGTAAGGACCAGGGTCTAAATGAAGTTCCGGGTAAATATTTCCCCCTCAAAATGGCCCTGCTCGCGAGGTAGTACTATTTCAAAGTTCAGGAACTTTTGGGGGTGGGACTTGGGTGCTGAACATGCTGATTGGTTGAGTTCACGCAACATTTTGATTGGTCGACCCGACGCAGCATTTTATTTCAACCACTATTTTTAAAAGTCTGTTGCGGTGCGTGCAGTAAGAGTTGATTGCTATTCGAATCAACAATGGAGTTTAAAAAAATAGTTCAGGCTTTATTACATTTATTTGCAACGAACGAAATCCAGTGGGAACTGTAAAGTCGGCGTGCGCAGTCCTACGTCACCAGACTAATCTTCATGGTACTTTAACCGCGATGGAAATGTAGACAGCAGCAGGTCTGGGGGAAAAAAAGAGTTCCTAGGTAAAAAGTTCCTGGGACAAATTGTTCTGGGTAATTTCAGTGGAAGCGGTGCTTTAGACTGCAGTCACACCTTTTTCCTTACGGGACAATATTTGAACCCTTAAATCGTTTTTTCCAGTGAATTTTCTACCTTTATAAATACCTTTACAAAACATTTTCAAAAGAGAAATATGCAATGATGTTAAAAACACGTAAATATTATGAGAAGGGGGAGGAGGGGTACACACAGTTTCAGCCAATCTCATGTTAATCTTGAGTACCTAAAGATTGACATTGGATCCATCATATCACAAAAGAAATTCTTTAGTTTTATTAGATTTATAAAAGACAGATAAGCTGTACCGACTCTCCGAAAACAGACGAACTCGTGGAGGAGTGCAGTGGGCAGAGCTAAAGAGACACACATTCACACTTATGACAAACACACACAATACATTCGTGGCATTGTCACTCCCTGGATAACTTTCTTTTCACTATACGTTCGTGCTGTTAACCATTATATGCACTTACACGCCGATTGCCAACAAAACACAGACATTCGACAAAAAAACATTCCGAAACTTGTTGGAATCCGGAAGGAGTGTTTTTGGCACATAAATACTCTGTAATACATCTAACTCATTTTTTGAAAATGTCGACATGTTTAGCATGAGCATCCAACTCTTTAACAGTGTAAAAAAGTCAGAATGCATGAAATTGCATTAGAGTTCTTAACTTAAATGCAACTACAGAAATTAAGTACAGATGTAATTACATGCAGGTATTTTTAAAAATGTAAGTGCAATGTAAAAACATGTGTGTACACAATAAGTGCAATGTATCAAATTATTACATTACATTACATTTAGTCATTTAGCAGACGCTTTTATCCAAAGCGACTTACAAATGAGGGCAATAGAAGCAGCTAGAGTAGTCCAAGGGCAACAATATCAACAATATGCAAGTGCTGTAACAAGTCTCAGTTAATCTAGCACAGAACAGATTTTTTTTATTTTATTTTTTTATAAATAAATTAGACAGACAGACAATGAATAGACTGATAAGTGCTATTCTTGATCGGTCAGGTATTGCTGAAAAAAATGTGTCTTTAGACGTTTTTTGAAAATCGCTACAGACTCGGCCCGCACGAATTGAGAAAGGCAGGTCATTCCACCAGGTGGGAACGGTCCAGGAAAAGGTCCGTGACAGCGATTTCATGCCTCTCTGGTATGGCACCACAAGGCGTCGCTCACTGGCAGAACGCAAGTTCCTGGAGGGTGTGTAAGTCTGAACGAGCGAGTTTAGGTATATTGGTCCAGAGCCAGTGGATGTTTTGAAGGCGAGCACCAGTGCCTTGAATTTAATGCGAGCGGCTATTGGTAGCCAGTGCAGACTGATGAGGAGAGGCGTGACGTGTGCTCTCTTCGGCTCACTAAAGACCAACCTCGCCGCTGCATTCTGGATCAGTTGCAAGGGTTTGAATTAAATGTTAGTACATAGTAGTTAAGGCCACCTAATATAAAGTGGCTCCCTATTATTTCCTTGCAAAATAGAGCAAACAATACTGACAATGCGGTGCTTAATCACTTAATATTACCCTTTTGTTTGTTAAACTGGAAACATTGCCTTCTTGATGATCAACAATAAAAACAAGAACTCACACAAGGTATTTTTCTGTGTCGAAGAGAGTTTGAGCCTTAAATCGATCTCTGTACACAATCTGTGTTTATATTTGTTCTTCATGCTGGTAAGCGATAAATCCCCACCTTTACAAAGGTACATTGTCAATAAGGGTAGTAATGTAGCATGACCTGCTATGGTAGCATAATTTATTGTCATGCATTTGACCTTCCACTGTATTTTGCCTGTTAGAAATACATGCTTTTAATTTTTCAATTTTAAGGTGATGTAGAATTAAATGAACAGCAAAACTCAGTATTTTGTTGGCGTACCCCCGCAGTCACCTCCAAGCGGCAACCTCCCCCAGGTTCTCTCACATCACCTCAGCTCTTACCCACATCCGGTCTCTTTGCCCATTTTCTGTTATCCGGGAGTGACACACGGTGATGCGCTGCCAGATGGCAATGCCCGACTTTGAGGCTTCAAAAACTCTCTTCAGAAAACTATGGGTGACGTCATGGACAGCTACGTCCATATTTTTTTTTACAGTCTATGGTCACCTCATGTACCCCAGGGGTACACATATCCTAGTGTGGAACCACTGCTCTTCTGTATTGTTCCTATAGTTTTTTTTCCGGATGTACATTTTATTTACATTTAAAAAAATGTGTTATTGTGTCAATTTTGAAACATTCCACTAATTCACCACGGTTCCTCAATTTCATCACGATATAAAAAGAGTATTTCAAGCTCAGCTCACAACAACATGAAAAATGAATAATAAGTAAGGTTTTTTCTGTCATTATGTAGCATAGTCTGTTGAAGAAAAATAATATAAGTAAAACAATTTGAAAAGGATATCATTTACGTCTCCATGTAAACGAGAACATCATACACATGCGTATTATGTGTTTAGTCTATAGGTGTGTAGAGTTTGTTTACAAGTGACAGTGCCATCTACTGCCTGGCAGCAGAATACAGCGTTTTTTTGTCATTTTCGCAGATCCGTGTGAACGGGGATCATTTAGCACGAATCGCGGTAAAAGGAAAAACATTTCTGTTTTTAGA
>JARQWZ010002574.1:0-42500 GCA_033150135.1 Gobio occitaniae
GTTCTGTGCGTAAAACAAGCCGACTGTTAAAGATTGCCATCATACTGTTCGGTTCACACGTGCACCACACCGGAAGTCCTGTACCGAAACGGTTCGGTACGAAATTACGAATACGTTTGCTGTTACACCCCTATTTAGTAAATGTTGAAATAAACATTAACTAAGATTAATAATTGTTTAAAGTATTAGTCATTCTAAGTTTATGTTAAATGAAGTAGTTAACTAATTAAACGTTATTGTAAAGCGTTACCCAAAGTTTTGAATCTTAGTGTTGTACATGGAATGATACTTTTCTTTTTTGTTATCAAATTTTTATTGTTTTAATTTCGTTTAAACATGACATATCGAAGACAAACAATCAGCAATTACCCCAGTATGAAAAAAGATACAAATAATAATAGATAAAAGTAAATTAATAATTAAAAAATAATAATAATAATAATAAAAAAAAAAATAATAATAAAAAACATTTTTTAAAATAATAATAAAAATAAATTAATTAATTAAAATAATATATATATATACATATACATACATACACACATATACATATCAGTGGGATAAAAAAGATACAGAAAAATTATATATAATGAATAAATAATAAACAAACATACAGAATATGCTTCTGAATATATAGAAGTACTACAGATTATTAGAATTGTTAGAAAATATCCATAAAAAAAACAATAACAAAAAACACGTAGAATAGAGCTGAAAGAAATCTACGACAGTTGGAATATATGATTAATAAAAAGGAAAAAGGAAATTAACCAGATAAACAAGAACAATAAAAAAAAAATAATAATAATTAAAATGACCATAAAACCAGGGGGGGGGGGGGGGGATTAATTCAACTCAGTAAACCCTTGAGTTTTTCCAATGTTTGGGCCCAGAGTCTAATGGTGTCCTCTCTTGCGCCATGAATGCGTGCAGTGGACAATTCGAGATACACCACATCTATAAATGTGAGAACCCAATACTGCTTATTAAGGGAATGTGGAGGTTTCCATCTCGTTGCTACTATTTTCTTAGCGGCTGTCAAACCAGCTAAAAACACTCGTTTCTGAGTTTTGTTAAGTTGGATATCAGAAAGATCATCTAAAATAAAAACAGATGGGGACAAAGGGGCCGAAACATTCAATAAAGTGGACAAACTTTCTTTAACCATATTCCAAAAGTAAGCAACCCCAGGGCATTCCCAAATCATGTGAAAAAAAGTACCAATTTCCCCCGTATGGCACAGTGTGCAATTAGGGTTAGGTTTAAGCTTCATACTATAGAGTTTTCGTGGAGTCATATAAGTCCTATGAATAAAATTAAAATGGATTTGTTGATGATCGGGATTCCTTGAGGCATGCATTACCATCACCCAAACACTGTCCCAATTAAAACTGGGGGAAAGGTCAGGAATATCTGCCCACCATGAAGAGTCTATTGTCAGAGGAGGCTGCATTTTTTTCAGAAAAAAATTATATAATTTAGAAACCAACCCTCTTGTTCCCCGCATCTCACGTAACACTTTAAGTAAAGGGTGATCTTTAAGAGGAGCCAACCAAGGAACCCCATAAGCCTTCATGGCTGCCCTCAACTGTAAGTTAAAAAAAAGGTAGAGCTCTGAAGGTTAAATTGAATGGAAAGTTCTTCAAAGGAGTGAAGGCCTTTATCACCTATTAAATCACCCAAGGAGTGAATTCCTTTGTCGAACCACTGTCGACACTGGCCGATCTTTATTGGGCGCTTACCAATTAGCAAACCATCATTATTAAAGATAGGAGAGTAGGGATTCCAATTAGAACGGATATTACAAGCTTTTTCTGCTGCTCTCCAGACCGACAGAGCGTGTGACACTAAAGGACCGAAACGGAGCGTACACTTTTTTAAAGGAATATTGGCAAATAAAACTTCATCTAACTTCAGAGGAAGAACTAGATTTCCCTCCAAGGAACGCCACGAAACATCCATTTTGTCATTATACCAGCTAATCAGGGGACGTAGTGTAAAAGCCCAGAGATATAACTTAAAATTCGGAAGTGCAAGTCCACCCGCGAATCTATCTCGTTGCATCGTGGAAAGTTTCAGACGTGGGCGTTTGCCATTGCATACAAATTTGGTAATTATGCTCTGTAGCCTATCCCAAAAACGAGAAGGGGGAGGCAAGGGCAGCATAGAACTTACAAAGTTAATTCGAGGGAGTACATTCATTTTGATAATCGAGATGCGCGATCTAAGGGAGTTTGGAAGTGATGACCAATTATCCAAGTTACAAGAAATTTTTGACAGGATGCCCTTATAGTTGGTCTTAATTATATACTGCAAAGAAGCACCAATCATAATGCCCAAATACTTAAGTTGTTTGACCACCGGTATACCCGAGGTTAGTGCTAAGTTTCTCATTGCGTCATTTAGTGGAAGAAGTGCCGACTTGGTCCAATTTATTCTATATCCAGAAATCTTGCCAAAACTGTCGAAAATAGTTAAAATGTTAGGAATGGACTGCAGTGGATTGCCTAAAAAAAGAAGGATGTCATCTGCATACAAAGAAATATGATGGTCGGTCCCACACATTGTGATTGGGGTGATACTTTTATCAATGCGTATTATCTGGGCCAGTGGCTCTAGCGAAAGTGCAAAAAGAAGCGGGCTTAGAGGGCATCCCTGTCGGGAACCTCTGGCTATGTTGAACAGTGAAGAACAAGTCTTACCTGTCAAAACCATGGCTGTGGGGTTCGAATACAGCACCTTGATCATATAAATGTAGGAGGACCCCAGAGCCATGAGCTTCAACACAGACCACAAATATGGCCATTCCAGACGATCAAAGGCTTTCATAGCATCTAAGGAAAGGACCGCGGTAGGAGGAGTCAACGAAGATGACCCATGTATTATATGGAGTAGCCTCCTAACACTATCAGATGCTAATCTAGTCCTAATAAAGCCTGTCTGGTCACAGTTAACAAGCTTAGTCATGACCGGCTGGAGCCTCCGCGCGAGCAATTTAGCATAAATTTTCAAGTCAGCATTTAGAAGTGACAGAGGCCTATAATTTGAACAATCATTGGGGTCCTTGTCTTTTTTGAGCAAAAGTGTAATAACTGCAATATTCAAATCTCTAGAAAAGGACCCTCTCTCAATAGCGGCTTGAATCATATAAAAGAGTAGAGGGCCCAGACTGTCCCAGAACGTGGTATAAAATTCTGGTGGAATTCCATCCAACCCAGGGGATTTACCGCTACACATATCAAAGGCAGCCTCCTTAAGCTCAGCTAAAGTAAAGGGGGTATTTAATTCTAAAGAGTCTTCCTCAGACAGCTTAGGAAGTAGAGTTTTGTTTAGAAAATTGTCACAAGTATCCTGATTATGTGATATCTCAGAGCTATATAAATCCGCATAAAAGCTACGGAAAGTAGCATTAACTTGTGAGGGTTCACTAAGAATATCACAATTTTTGGTCTTAATTGTGCCGATATCTGCAAAATGTTCATTGGACCGCAATCTAAGGGCTAATAAACGGCTGGGTCTAGCCCCATTAAAATAGTACAACTGTCGCGTCCTATGAATTAAAAATTCGGCCCGCTGTTTCATAACAGCATTTATCTCTTTTTTCACAAGGTCAAATTGGAGCCTAACCTCCTCATCATTACTATGTTGTAATAGGCTAACTAATGCTGATAATTTAGACTCTAAATTGTGTAATCTGGATGAACGAGCTTTCCTTATATTGGAGGCATAACATACAGTAAAATTTCTGATAAAACCTTTAACAGCATCCCAGACTGTCCTTGGGTCATCCACAGAGCCTTTATTTATATTTACAAAATCTGATAGTTGACTTGAAAACTTGGTTTTAAATGCTTCGTCCCGGAGTAGCGAGGTGTTAAAACGCCATCTAGGGGCCTGAGCTGGATTTGAATTTAACAACACAGACGCAATCACTGCATTATGGTCAGAAAAAGCCACTGGTTAACAGAGTTATGAGTTAACAGAAACAATATTATAAAACAAATCCCGAGAAGAAAAAATAAAGTCAATTCGAGAGGAAGATTTATGTCTTGATGAAAAATGGGTGAAGCCTTTAACACCAGGATTTAGTACACGCCAGAGATCCATCACCCCAGTATCATGAATCCAGGAACATAAAGCCTCAGAAGCATATTTTTGATCTAAATTTTCGGAGTGTCCCGATCTATCAACTGAATAGTCAACAACAGCATTAAAATCAGCACCTATTACGAGTTTGAAGTCAGAGAACTCCAGCAGAACCTTAGTGAGCTGTTCATAAAATTCTTTTTCAAAAGTATTAGGGGCATAAATTGAGACAAATGCAACATTTCTATTTTCTATATGAATTTTCGCAACTGTTATTCTGCCTTTGCGATCTGCCCAAGTATCCAACAACTTAAAGCGCAAATTACGCTGACATATGATTGCCACCCCTTTCGATTTGTTTAAAGCTGACGAGCAAGCAACAACCCGGAAAAAGCGATTAGACATTCGATTTGTATCCCTTTTTAACAGATGAGTCTCTTGTAGGAAGGCTATATTAATTCTTTGTTTCCGCAAAAAGTCCAAAACAGCAACTCGTTTCACTGGGTTATTCAGGCCCCTTACATTGAGGCTGAGAATATTCAACTTGACACCATCAACCATTTAAAAAGTAATAGCAAGGTAAACTATGCAGTAAACAAGATAAACAAACTTTCCATAGGGGAAAAAGATGGGGAGGAAATAGGAACTTCTCTGGTTCAGGCTTTGAAAACCTAACATTATAACAAAACAAAAACAAAAACCGAACAAGGAGAAGATTGGCCACAACCATGACTAGAACTCCTGTGAAACAAACGGAAAACTAGGATCTGTTAATCATTAAAAGTACAGAAAAAGATATGCACCTGTTCAATATCCCAGCTTAAATCAAAAACTTCACGATAATAACGGTTTACACATGTGAAAACTCTCCCATTCCTTTCGGCATACACCCATCATTGAATAAACATAACCGTTGCATGGATCATATTACCGGTAACACGAAAAGCCAAAATAGTTCACAAATTACCGTCCATAAAGACTTTGGCGTCTTTCGGGTCTCTGAAGGTTTTCTGCGTGCCGTTTGCTTTGAAGACCAACATGGCTGGGAAGTTCATTTGGAAGCGGATGCCCTTCTTAATAAGCTCAGCGCAGATCGGATTAAAAGCTCTCCTCGCGGCACGAACTGTAGGCGAAATGTCAGGAGCGATACGGAGAGGTTGATCCTCGTATTGAAGCTGGTCTTTGCGTCTAGCAGCGGTCAGAATTGTAGCGACGTCTCTAGAGCGATGAATCTTGATAATAACAGGTCGAGGCCGACCATCCGAAGGAGTACCGAGCCCTCGGTGTGCGCGGTCAATTGCAATATTCGGGACTGATAGCTCAAGCAGCTTTGGAATGAAAGTTTCAAAGAAAAGTATGGGGTCACTTCCCTCGACGGACTCCTTGAGGTTAAGGATTCTGATGTTGTCCCGTCTGGAACGCCCCTCTAGATCCGTAACCTTCTCCGTAAGTGCCGAGTTAAGCTTCTCGAGTGCGGCCAATTTCCCTTTAAGTGGAGCAATGTCATCTTCCGGGACGGAGATACGAGTTTCTGTTTCAGCCTGGGGCATCGCAAGGGAGTCGGTGGCTGCAGCAACCTCATCGATGCGTTTGATGATGCAATCAACTTTCACGTCCAGCCCCGATTCCAGCTTAACAAAAGAGTCATTCAGCATCTTTTGCGTGTTCCGACCTTCTTCTGCAACGACTTCGGCAATGTGTTTCAGCAAAGCCCCATGTGATAAATCAGGTAACGAGCTCTCATTGCTAACCGCATGGCCACTGCTAACGTTAGCCTCGTTCGAATCCGTACATTCTTCCGTAAAACCTCGGGAATGGTCCGGCTTGTTCTGTTTTGACGGCTTGGGCATGATAAAGAAGCAATAAAGCAACTAAATAATGACTTTTGAGAAAGATGGGTGAAGGTAAATAAAGAACAGCAGGAACGTGGAACGGGAGAGTTAAAAATGCGACTGATCAGTCCGCTGCCATTACCGGAAGCCCGAATGATACTTTTCTTTACATTTTGTTTGTATTAATTCATGTGTTGTGTGTGTGTGAGGTACTGTGTGTTTGCTTCTGTGTGTGTACTGGTAATCCCTATGTTATTGGGACCAATTGACCCCAAAAGTATAGTAATACCAGTAAATTTTGACCTTGTGGGGACATTTTTTTTAGGTCCCCATGAGGAAACAATCTTATAAATCATACAGAATAATGTTTTCTGAAAATGTAAAAAGGCAGAATGTTTTCTGTGATGGGCAGATTTAAGTACCATTGTATGAGGAAGATTGTGCATATAATCCTCATTGTCCTCCAGACGCTTTCTAAATGAATTTGTGTTTTTGTGAATTGTTTCTTGGGATTTTCTTGTGCATCAACAAAAAGGTTTGTGTATTTGTTTTACAGATTGTTTTGTCAATAAATGTAGAGGGTTTCAATTTGGATTTGTTTATTATAATAAATTGCTGCTGTATTATTAGAAAAATTTAATTACAAATGTATTTAATTATATAATAGTGTATATGTAAATTACGTTAAAGTTTACTTTAGTTCACATTAATTGCTTTCAATATATTGAGCAGTGCACTTTAACTATAGTTTGAAGATATTAGAAGCAATTATGAAAGTACATATAAAGTTGTATTAAAGTCCCACTTAAGTTGTTCCAAAAAATCACTCTTAATGGCAACTTATTACATTTTATTTCACCTTAATATGGGATACATTTGAAATCAATTACACCTAATGTGCATTCAGTGCGCCAAAAACAATGCATTTAATTCCCACTTAAGTGTATTTTTAGCTGACATTAAAATATATTTTAGTTCACATTAATTGCTTGTCAGTACATTCAGAAGTACACTTTTACCATATTTTAAAGTACATATAAAAATATACTAAAGTCTCAACTAATTGCATTTTAACATGAACTTAAGCTGTGATACATTTGAAATTAATTACAAATCAAATGCACTTAAGCGGCGAAAATATTACATTTAATTCACACTTAAGTGTATATTTAGCTGACATTAAAGTATATTTTAGTTCACATTAATTGCTTTCAATATATTGAGCAGTGCACTTTAACTATATTTTGAAGACATTAGAAGCAATTATGAAAGTACATATAAAGTTGTATTAAAGTCCCACTTAAGTTGTGCCAAAAAACATCACTCTTAATGGCAACTTACTACATTTTATTTCACCTTAATATGTGATACATTTGAAATCAATTACACTTAATGTGCATTAAGTGCGCCGAAAACATTGCATTTAATTCACACTTAAGTGTATTTTTAGCTGACATTAAAATATATTTTAGTTCACATTAATTACTTGTCAGTACATTCAGAAGTACACTTTTACCATATTTTAAAGTACATATAAAAATATACTAAAGTCTCAACTAATTGCATTTTAACATGAACTTAAGCTGTGATAAATTTGAAATTAATTACAAATCAAATGCACTTAAGCGGTGAAAAATTACATTTAATTCACACTTAAGTGTATATTTAGCTGACATTAAAGTATATTTTAGTTCACATTAATTGCTTTCAATAGATTGAGCAGTGCACTTTAACTATATTTTGAGGACATTAGAAGCAATTATGAAAGTACATATAAAGTTGTATTAAAGTCCCACTTAAGTTGTGCCAAAAAATCACTCTTAATGGCAACTTATTACATTTTATTTCAACTTAATATGTGATACATTTGAAATCAATTACACTTAATGTGCATTCAGTGCGCCGAAAACATTGCATTTAATTCACACTTTAGTGTATACCTTTAAAGTATATTATTTGTGCAATAAGTACACTTTAAAAAAGTACACTAAAGTGCACTTTTTTTTCACAAGGGATTTCAATGAGCAAGAGGTAGCGTTACATGGACGTAGGAAAATTAAGACCCGGTTAAAATTATTTAAGACCTAGAACTCAATACTTCAGCGAATTTAAGACTTTTTAAGGCCTAAAATTTAGATTTTGAAATGTAACGACATTTAAGACTTTTTAAGATCCCGCGGGTACCCTGATACTTCTCCGTTTTCAGCCGTCTCCATCTTTCAAAGGCATCTCCTATACAAATCCTTGTTTTAATTTCGGACATTCTCACAACGTTTTTCTGATTTATAATCATTTATCTTTTAGGTTTCGTAAAGTTAGACATTTTTTAACAAAAAAGTTTGTAGCTGCAGCTGTGGTAACTAGAGCTGGCAACCCCGATGCCGAAACACTACTGACTTCGTGATTGGTAGATAGGTGGAGGGTGGCGCTTCTGGCCAAAACACAACATGTCAACATCAACATCAGTTGAGGGCTGCAACTTCACTTTTAAAATGACAATATCCTGGCCGGACAACTGTTGTCAGTGATATAAGTATTTGAAATTAACATGATTTCTTACTGTCTAGTGACATATCAGGGCCATTTTATGATTAATTGAGATACATTTCTTACATACAGTTCCTTTAACACTCTTGAGTTTTCGCTGTGCACCATGTAGATGTGTTTCAGTGTCAAAGTGTTATTCGGTTAATCTTACCTGGTTTCATGATATAGGCTAATATACATCCAATAACGGTAATATTCAACGAATCAACCCAGCTATTGGCTATCAAAGTGTTATTTATTTTTACGTTTATCGCTTGTCATAATTTGTTGAAGAAAATAGTAATTCCTGCTTAATCTGCATATTAACAAGCGTTATAAAGAGCACACTGCAGTGCTAAAGCATAGTGCACACTTTAGTAACCTGACACCGCTTGTCCGCAGTGCAGCAGCCCCGGCACAAGACCTGTTTGTTTAATATAGCGCTTATAGGATACATTATGCTTTTTACTGTACTGTATACAAGTTTAAACTTATCAGTATCTGCACAGTTATTAAAAGTGTTTAAATGTCCAACTAATATTGCATATATATTTAATTTGTCTTTCTAACAGAAACCACTTATATCCTCGTCTATATTCTTCAGTCCATATAATAAATATTCAGATTGTAAACTTCACTCTGGAGTAGCTGCAGTTTTTTCTGACAGAAGAATTAGGCTAGTTGATGTACCGCTATCCATCTGCACACAAAACATCTCACAGTTTGTTTAAATGAATATGACAGCCACTGAGTAAATATTATATTTCAACATCGAATTGGAGTAAAAACTTAATTTTATAATTAGATTTAGAAGTTAATGCAAAAAATTGTTGTATGTGCAATTTACATGTTTTCATACAATTTGTTATGTAGATTATTATATCTAAAAAATAAATAGCAACTGAATTTAGGCTAATAGTGGGCTCTGTTGTTAACCTTTAATATTAGTTTAATAATAAAGTTCGAGATTGTAGAAGAGGTTCCTAAGAGTATGTGTCTTCCTCATCCAGTCCCCTCAGAACCGCTTGCTGTCTGGTCAGTTCACCCTCAGCCAGTTTCCTCCGCATATCCCTCCAGTGGGCCTACCGGGAAGGTCCTGCCTGCCCCTAAGCCCAGGCGGAAGAGGAGAGCTGCCGCAAAGCCCCCGTTTCAGGTCATGACAGCCGCTACCATGGCAGATTCAATGTTGCGGTGGTTGATAGACTTTGGGAGCGATCCTACCACTCTGTGTCTCCTGGATTCTGCTCCAGACTTTCCTGTGCCCGCTCCGTGTTTCCTGGATTCCGCTCCAGACTCTCCTGTGCTCTCTCCGGGTTTCCTGGATTCCGCTCCAGACTTTCCTGTGCCCGCTCCGTGTTTCCTGGATTCCGCTCCAGACTCTCCTGTGCCCGCTCTGTGTTTCCTGGATTCCGCTCCAGACTCTCCTTGTGCCCGAGCTGTGTTTCCTGGATTCCGCTCCAGACTCTCCTGTGCCCACTCCGTGTCTCCTGGATTCCGCTCCAGCCCTCCACGAGCCCGCTCCAGGCTTCAACGAGGCCGCTACAGCCTTCAACGAGGCCGCTCCAGCCCACGAGACCACCCCATTCCACGAGCCCTCCACTCCACCCCTGAATTCCCAAAAGAAAATGTACCTGTGGGTGGGAAACATGTGGGTGGCACACATGTGGGTGGGGCTCTGGTTCGGCCTAGGCGCCCAAAGACGCCCACGGCTCCAGACCCGCCCAGGTCTCCTGCTTCGCCCAATACTCCAGACCTGCCCCGGTCTCCTGCTCCGCCAACGGCTCCAGACCCGCCCAGGTCTCCTGCTCCGCCCAAGGCTCAAGACCCGTCCAGGTCACCTGCTCTGCCCAAGGCTCCAGACCCGCCCAGGTCTCCTGCTCTGCCCACGGCTCCAGACCCGCCCAGGTCTCCTGCTCCGCCCACGGCTCCAGACCCGCCCATGTCTCCTGCTCTGCCCAAGGCTCCAGACCCGCCCAGGTCTCCTGCTCCGCCCACGGCTCCAGACCCGCCCAGGTCTCCTGCTTCGCCCAAGGCTCCAGACCCGCCCAGGTCTCCTGCTCCGCCCATGGCTCCAGACCTGCCCAGGTCTCCTGCTCTGCCCAAGGCTCCAAACCCGCCCAGGTCTCCTGCTCTGCCCAAGGCTCCAGACCCGCCCAGGTCTCCTGCTCCGCCCAAGGCTCCAGACCCGCCCAGGTCTCCTGCTCCGCCCACGGCTCCAAACCCGCCCAGGTCTCCTGCTCTGCCCAAGGCTCCAGACCCGCCCAGGTCTCCTGCTCTGCCCAAGGCTCCTGACCCGCCATGGTCGCCCACGGCTCCACCCTGGAGGCCCCCCAGCCAGTCAGACCCCAGTGCTCCCGCCTCCAGGGTGCCCACCCTCCCTCCCCATTTGGACTTCTACGGCGTGAGGACGGGGGGCGTTGTGTTACATGTTGGTCTGTTCCTGTTGCGTTTTGTTTCATTTATCACGTGTTCCCTTGTTAGTCTAGTTCTTATCAGCTGTTTAGTTAATCACCTGCATCACCTGCCCCTCGTTAATCAGTCATCAGTGTTTGTATTTAGTTCCCTCTTGTTCACTCTTGCTTTGTCCAGTCTACGTTATCTGTATGCTGTGTGGTGTTCTGTCTGATGTTGATTCTGAATAAACCTATCTTTGTGGAAGTCCCAACTCTCCTCTTCACTGCTGCACCGTACATCCGTAACACTTGCGTCTATGATGCACATTTTATGTTGCAGCAGGAAGATGTTGACCCGCCATGGCGGGTCAGGAGCCTTGGGCGGAGCAGGAGACCTGGGCGGGTCTGGAGCCTTGGGCGGAGCAGGAGACCTGGGCGGGTCTGGAGTATTGGGCGGAGCAGGAGACACACACACATCTCCCTTCAAAATGGCCGCCTTCTCTTCTCATGTGCTGGCCCATCATAATAAAAGTCCTAAGCAAACAACAAATGTCCCCCTAATTCCCCCTCAAACTAAATCATACATGCACACATGCGGATAAAACAATAAACATTTAGGAATGGCCCATATACACATTCATTGACATTTCTTGTTAAACTCTTTATCCTTAGTGAGCATCCTGCAGGCTTTACTGTGGCAGTGTCACAGTACTCACAGTCAACTACTCCTGGTTCAAGGATGTGGTTTAAAGCATGGCTTAAATATTTAAAAGCAAATCAAAGCAAAGCACAAGCCACGGCTGTGTTTCTCTAAAGCATCGTGAGCTAAGTTGATGTTGGTGGCAATGGTCTACGATGCTTTTGGAAACGCAGCCGTTGATTTCATGGGATCTTGGTATTCTGGTGGTGTGGTTTCTTTCTTCTCACTGCTGTACTAGTCATATCTTTACAAATGACATGTGTAGAAAATGATTGTGAGCATCTATATGTGTCTCAGTGAAATGAAATATGGTTTATTCTTAAAGATAAACTAAAAGTTGAGTATAAAGTATCTTGCAACCTGTAATTCAAAGGAGGGCAACACCAGCTCAAATAAACATATTTACCAACAGCATTCTTGTGTTGTGAAGTTTATAAAACACAAATATATATACAACAGAAAATGACGTAAACATTTTTTCAACTCGATTGTTTTCTACACAGTAAAGTTCTCTGTGTTAAATGAGCACTAACAGTCTGTAAATTGGACCCACAGACACTGAGTAAAGCAACTGCAGTTTAAAGTTTGACTTTATTTCTGTTATTGAGAATTAACAGAGGTTTAGATGTTAATGTTTTATTGAATGTTTCATTTGAAGTCATTATTATGGAGATCAGTGTTTGCTTTAGTTGGGCTCTTGAGCTACATTTTATTTGTTTTTGGGCATTTTATGGCAGTCACATCACTGCATTTTAGGACTGATGTAAATCATTATAAAGTTAAAACATTAAATAATTTAAAATAAATAAAAAAGTTAAAATCACACATCACTTGCAACAATGCAGAGATCAGTGTGAGATGCTACATCTTTTGTGTAAAACTTGAGACACACTTAGATATCAACACTCACCATACAAACCTCAACAATGGTGACAATAAAAACATATTCTAATATAAATAGAAAAAGATTTCAGCTGCATAATTTATTTGTGTCACAATGCATGCTGGGAGCCATGAATGAGTTGTGTGTGCTGGCATGAAGCATGTCTGTTGAGTTTCATATCTGGAAAATAAGATTATTTTTGCAATGTATTTAAATTATGGTATGTTACCGGTTTAATCTTTAGTTTTTTTGTTTGGCAGCATATCTGCAGTTAATTTTTTTAAATTATTATTTTATAGATTTTTTTTTACATTTTGAGCTGCCTTGTTTTTAATGGTATCATTGAATAGCAGATATAGTCACTGTGATATATGATAGAAACATATGCAGAAGTATTTCAGCATAAATATTATTAGACTTTTTTAAAAGTTATTGAGTTCATCATTATAGGCTATAGCACATAATATTTATCCAACATCAGCAGACTTATAACCTACACTTCAGATGTGTCCAAACGTCCACACAGGATAAACACTAGCTTCTGAAGGACAGAAAAAGCTTCACACAATATATGGATAAATATTTGAGTAAAATGTGTATGAGAGTTATGTGTCATACAACTGTAGTGTAAAAGGGTTCCCTTTCGTTCAGTCACTACGACGTAACGTTAGTGACTAACGAATGGGGGTTTCGCTTAGAAGCCTATCATCTTCGAGCTTAGAGAAAACGCCCAATGGCGTGCCAATGCCATGGGGCATGCGGAATTTGCATACGTAACTCCGCCTCACCGCGTGAGTATATAAGGAAGTACGTGGCAATATCGCATTATGTTTCTGCTTTCGGAGCCAAGAGGACCTACCTCTTCACTCCTACAGCCTTCTGAGACTTGTCAGCTTCTTCGAGACGAGCAGCTTTCCGGGTCGGTGTTGGTGTGACGGCGCGTTCCAGTGATCGCATACTTCCTGCCTGCTGATCTGCGCAGTGGTCTGTCTGACAGATGGTGTGTGTTTCCCTGGGCGCTTCGGCATCGACTGCAAAGTTTCCTCTCACAAAAGAGCTTGCACGTGACACGTCCTTTTCAGGATGTTTCGTCCGTGCACTTCTGGGTGCGGTAGATCTCTTCTGCCTTTCGACGGGCACGAGCGCTGCGTGACGTGTTTGGGCTTTCAGCACGCTCAGGCAGTGCTTGTGGATGACTCATGTTCCCTCTGCGGGAACCTGGCCATCTCGGTGCTACGATCGAGACTCCGTGAACTCCGTGCTGATGCCGGAGCGAGAGTCCCCTCTGTCACCCCCGAATCTGCGGTCTCCCCCGGAGGCGGCACTTTGGCTGGTGGCGAGGGTGATCTGAGGGTGACTGTGTGGAACAAAGCTCCGACGCTAGTTCCTCGGCCCACACCCCCCTCTCATGCACCTGACCCGGCCCGTGCTCAGACGTCTACATCGGGGCCGGCTCCTGCTGTCCCGACTGTGGCGTTTGGCGCGGCGGAGGACGAAGAGATGTCTATCGCCGCATCACAAGGTGGGCTGGAGTCATCTGAGGATGATGATTCGGCTGTGCTGCCACCCTCGGGTGCGCCAGCATTGCCCGAGTCGGACCCAGAATTGACAGCCATGCTGTCTCGGGCCGCCGCAGCGCTTGGGTTGGAGTGGAACCCTCCGCCTCAGCCTGAGCGTTCGCGGTTGGACGATTGGTTTTTGGGGGTGGCGTGGTCCTCCAATACCTTTCTTCTCCGAGGTGCATGAAGAGATCGCGCGTTCCTGGAAGTCCCCGTTGTCTTCCCGCGAACGTTTGGCGAACTCTTCCGCCTTCACCTCCCTCGATGGAGCCGTGGCTCATGGGTACACTGGGGTCCCCCCAGTCGAACGTTCTGTTGCGATGCAACTGTGTCCGCAGAGCGCTTCGTCCTGGCGTGGTCACCCAAAGCACCCCTCCAAGGCCTGTAGGTTTTCGGCATCCCTGGTGGCGAAGTCCTATAGAGCTGCGGGGCAGGCCGCTGCTTCTTTGCATACCATGGCAACTCTTCAGGCTTACCAAGCCAAGTTGCTGTGTGATATGCACGAGGGGGGGGCTGACCCAGGACTCAGCAATGAGTTGCGTGCAGCCACCGACCTCGCTCTCCGGGCGACGAAGGTGAGCGCACGCTCCCTGGATCAGGTGATGTCCACAAATGTGGTCCAGGAGCGACACCTATGGCTCACCCTGGCCGATATGCGTGACGCTGAGCGAACCCGTTTCCTCAACGCCCCCCATATCCCAGGTTGGGCTATTCGGCGGGGCGGTCGAGAGCTTCGCCCAACAGTTCTTGGCCGCTCAGAAGCAGACTGAGGCTATAAAACACATACTGCCCCGGCAGTCAGCTGCTGCCTCCACCCCACCGCCCGCGCAGTTGCCTCAGCCTACTCGCCGCCGAGGGCGCCCTCCTGCGGCTCCCTCTACCTCTGCGCCACCCAAGCAGCAGCCTCCACCCGGGCCGCGCAGAGGCAGCCGCAGGAAGGCGTCCCAGTCCGCTCCAGCCCCGCAGCCCGCGAAAAAACGGCAGGCTAAGCGGCGCTCCTGATGCGGACGGCTCAGGGATGGGCAGTTCTTTCCAGGAGACGGCAGCAGGGCCGCTCCTTCCCCCGGTGGAGGGCCGGGGGAGAATCTTTTGTTCAGCTGCTGGCCCCCGGGTCACCCTAATGTGGTTAAAGAAAGAACTGACAACCCCATCCCTGAGCCCCCAGAGATTGGTGACGGCAGTGCGCGCCACCCTCGGGTCTCGCCACTCTCGTCCCTCTCTGTCGCCAGCCCCCTGGCAGAGCAGACCCCAGTGGAACGTGCGTCCTTCCCTGGTCTCCTCTGTCAGGGCGCAGCCGTTAACCGTGCCCCGACCCCGGGACGCCCAACAGCCTCCCCTGTCCGGGCCGGTAACGCTGCCTCGCTGCCCCACCCTGGGTACGTCTGCCGTCCGTATGACCCCGTTGGTGCAGTCTCTGGAAGCGTGGCTTCAGCTTCCGGGGCTGTCCCGCTGGGTTGCGCGGACCGTCAGGCTCGGCTACGCGATTCAGTTCGCGCAGGCTCCTCCCCGTTACAGGGGAGTCCGCTATACCGTGACCGGGGCCCATGCCCCCGTCATGCGTGCGGAGATTGCCACTCTACTGGCGAAGGGTGCGATCGAGCCTGTCCCTCCGGCCGAAGTGAAGTCGGGGTTCTACAGCCCCTACTTCATTGTACCCAAGAAAACCGGTGGGTTACGACCAATCCTGGACCTTCGCATCTTGAAGCTATCCCTTCACCGGCTTCCGTTCAAGATGTTGACTGCGAAACGCCTTTTCGAATGAATTCGTCCTCACGATTGGTTTGCAGCGATCGACCTGAAGGACGCCTACTTCCATGTCTCCATCCTTCCTCGACACAGACTGTTCCTACGGTTTGCTTTCGAGGGGCGGGCATATCAGTACGCGGTTCTCCCATTCGGGCTATCTCTGTCCCCTCGCGTCTTCACGAAGATTGCCGAGGCAGCCCTTGCGCCCCTTCGGCAGCACGGGGTCCGCATCCTGAACTACCTCGACGACTGGCTCATACTGGGCCACTCTCGAGAGCAGGTTTGCGGACACAGAGATCTGGTTCTCCACCACTTAGCCCGTCTGGGCCTTCGGGTCAACTGGTAAAAGAGCAAACTTTGCCCCGTGCAGAGAATCTCTTTTCTCGGTATGGAGATCGACTCGGTCGCCATGTGCGCGCAGCTTACGAGCGAGCGCGCGCAGTCTCTGCTGACTTGCCTCCGTCAAATCGAGAGCAAGAGTGCGGTTCCACTGAAACTATTTCAGAGGCTCCTGGGGCATATGGCATCTGCAGCCGCGGTAACGCCGCTCGGATTGCTTCATATGAGACCGCTTCAGCACTGGCTTCGCGATCGAGTCCCGAGATGGGCATGGGAGTCTGGCACGCTCCGGATCCAAGTGACTCGGGCCTGCTTACAGACGCTCACCCCGTGGTCGAACCTCAGTTTTCTACGGGCCGTGTGCCCTTAGAACGAGTTTCCAGGCATGTTGTCGTATCGACAGATGCCTCTGCCACGGGCTGGGGTGCCATGTGCAATGGACAAGCAGCCGCGGGCTCCTGGACAGGACCCCAGCGGCTCCTGCATGTCAATTGCCTCGAGTTGCTGGCAGTACGGTTCGCCCTGCACCGCTTCCGAGCGCTGCTGAAGGGTCAACATTTGCTTGTCCGGTCAGACAACACGGCCGTAGTAGCGTACATCAACCACCAGGGCGGTCTACGCTCCCGCCGTATGTGTCAACTCGCCCGCCATCTCATCCTATGGAGTCAGAAGCGCCTGAGGTCCCTTCGTGCTGTCCATATTCCGGGAGTCCTGAACCACGCAGCCGACGAGCTCTCGCGGGTTCAGCCTCTCCCGGGAGAATGGAGACTCCATCCCCAGACGGTTCAGCTGATTTGGGAACAGTTCGGCGACGCACAGGTAGATCTATTTGCCTCCCACGACTCTTCCCACTGCAGCCTGTACTATTCCCTGACCGAGGGCACGCTCGGCACGGATGCACTGGCGCACAGCTGGCCGCGGGGCCTACGCAAATATGCGTTCCCCCCAGTGAGCCTACTCGCACAGCTCCTGTGCAAGATCAGGGAGGACAAGGAGCAGGTCCTTTTGGTCGCCCCGTACTGGCACGGCCGGACCTGGTTCCCCGAACTCATACTCCTTGCGACAGCCCCTCCCTGGCCTATTCCTCTGAGACCGGACCTCCTTACTCAGAGACGGGGCACCCTATGGCACCCGCGTCCCGACCTCTGGAGCCTCCACGTGTGGCTCCTAGACGGGACATGGCAGGTTTGAGTGGCCTGCCACCTACCGTGGTCGCCACCATCACTTCCGCTAGGGCAGAGTCCACTCGGCATGCCTATGCGTTGAAGTGGAACCTCTTCGTCACCTGGTGCTCTTCCCGCCAAGAAGACCCCTGGAAATGCCCGATCGGGTCCGTGCTTGAGTTTCTCCAAGAGGGGCTGGAGCGAAGGCTCACGATCTCTTGGGGAACAAGAAGGTAAGTCAGCACGACCTGGTCATCAGGTTCCTGAGGGGAGCGAGGAGACTGAATCCTCCTCGCTCTCCTCTCGTACCCTCTTGGGACCTCGCAGTAGTGTTAAGTGCTCTGCAGAGGCCTCCCTTTGAGCCTTTGCGGTCGGTTGATATTAAGTTCCTGTCTATGAAGACGGCTCTGCTGACCGCATTGGCCTCAGTTAAGAGGGTCGGGGACCTGCAGGCATTTTCGGTTGACGAAGCGTGCCTGGAGTTCGGGCCGGCTAACTCTCACGTGATCCTGAGACCCCGGCCTGGATATGTGCCCAAGGTTCCCACCACTCCGTTTAAGGACCAGGTGGTGAACCTGCAAGCGCTGCCTTTGGAGGAGGCAGACCCAGCCTTGGCATTGCTCTGTCCAGTACGCGCCCTCCGTGCCTACGTAGACATGACGCAGTGTTTCAGGACCTCAGACAAGCTCTTTGTCTGTTATGGTGGAGAGCGGAAGGGAAGTGCTCTCTCAAAGCAAAGGCTGTCTCACTGGATAGTGGACACCATTGTTTTGGCTTATCAGCAGCAAGGTCGACCATGTCCCCTTGGTGTGAGGGCACACTCCACTAGGAGTGTGGCCTCCTCTTGGGCTTTAGCGCATGGCGCCTCGCTAGCAGACATCTGCAGAGCTGCAGGCTGGGCGACACCTAACACATTCGCCAGATTCTACAATCTCCGAGTGGAGCCAGTGTCCGACTATGTACTCGCCCCCCCGAGGGGCCGGTAATGGACCAGGCTCAGGTGTCTTCGCTTGCTCGCCATTCCACTCCACGGACTGGATACGTGCGATTGTTTCCTCAGGTGAGCTCCCCGAGAGCCCTAAGCTCCTCCATCACTGTCGGCGCCGACATCAGTTCAGTCTGCCCTTTCGAGCCCAGACCCTCATGTCCGGCCAGGTGCCCCATGTGCATGGTTCCCCTCCGGCGACCCCCACATGTGTATTTCACCGTAAGTCTCCGCAGTGAGCGGGTTTCTTCCCTTGGCGTGTCCCCGCCACCCCTAGGGTTAAAAATCCACCTTCGGCTGGTACCCTAGAGATCTTCCATATGCAGCCCTTAGCGGGTCATATGTGTCTCTTAAGTCCTCCCCACGGGTAGGCATCTTGGCATTCCCTCACTGGGATATGCTTCCCAGTGTACCTTGGTATTCCTGTGTTAAGTGGGAGTCCTTCGTCCGTATTAGTCTTACGACAGGGTACTCACACTTACGCAGGGCACTGGAAGACAGCTGAGTGGCGGGATTATATTGGGACCCCCATTCGTTAGTCACTAACGTTACGTCGTAGTGACTGAACGAAAGGGAACGTCTCGGTTACGGATGTAACCCTCGTTCCCTGAGGAGGGAACGGAGACGTAACGTCCCGTTGCCACATCAGCAGTTCCATGTGCTACCTGGAACGCAGGAGTTCAGTCTTGGCTCCTCAAGCAGGTAACATAATGCGATATTGCCACGTACTTCCTTATATACTCACGCGGTGAGGCAGAGTTACGTATGCAAATTCTGCATGCCCCATGGCATTGGCACGCCATTGGGCGTTTTCTCTAAACTCAAAGTTGATAGGCTTCTAAGTGAAACCCCCATTCGTTAGTCACAAACGTTACGTCTCCGTTCCCTCCTCAGGGAACGAGGGTTACATCCGTAACCGAGACGTTCATCACACAAAGGTTTTAACCCCTTATACATCGAGGCCATCTAGTGGTAAAAATCATGAATAAGCAAAAAGAAGCCTGAGATGATAATCGTGAAGAATGAACTTCCTTTTAATATAACTGTTGATATCAACATATTTTACAGCACACAAAGGCTTTGCATGATTGTAAAATAAAGTGATTTAGTCACGCTAAAAACTGCTTGAGTCATAATCTAAACATTTACACTTTTAACAAGACATCCAAAAAGATAACACATTTAAATAAAAGGGTTTACATTGTATAAAGGAGAAAAAATACAATAAAAAAATTAATTAATTAATAAATATACAATAAGAAAGACAGCATATACCACTTCAATTTTCAAGTAACTCTGTATCTGTAACTGTATCTTTCATTTTTAAGTTATCAATACATTTCAGAGACTCAAATGAAAATCAGTCATAAAGACCTTCAAACAGGGTTTAAAATTATTCCATTTACTTTTAGGAATATGACATTTACCAAATAAAATCATGAGATTCATCATAAAATTGACAGATGGCTTTTGTGATTCAAAACATAAGATAATGGAGGGGGGGGGGGGTAATTATAACCAATTATAAGCTAACAAAAGGCGAGGGATCAAGACAGAAAATAACAAAAACACCACATGTGCAAAACAAGACAAGACAGACATGTGACCCTTATATGGAGAAAAGTTATGCACATAACATAACTTCCAGGGGGGTATTCCAAAAAGCAAGGTTAACCGTCACATATACCATGAACTCTCGGTTGATTAACCCAAACCTTGCTTACTCGATTTACATAACCTGTGCACATTGCCACCTATTTGGTGGTTGTGCAATCATCTTTTCGTTTAATAAGTAATCTTTAGAAAATTATATTGTTTGTTTGATGCTAATTAATTGAATGCAGATCCATGTGTGAGATGACAATAAAATAAATAATATATTTTAATTGAATTAACATTTACAGGGAGTGCAGAATTATTAGGCACGTTGATTTTCTGATCATATTTTTTTTCCAGGCACATTTGACCAATTCCAAACCACAGTAATCCTAATAACTACTATTGATTTAGTATTTAATAATGTA
Organism: Gobio occitaniae; assembly: GCA_033150135.1. Lineage (NCBI taxonomy): Eukaryota > Metazoa > Chordata > Actinopteri > Cypriniformes > Gobionidae > Gobio > Gobio occitaniae. The sequence continues at coordinate 20,237 of JARQWZ010002574.1, forward strand.
TAAGTGATATATAATTGTTCATGAAGGCTGGAAATGAAAATCACCTTATATTCAGGTGTGCAGAATTATTAGGCATGTTTTCTTTTACAGATAAATTGAGCCAAAAAAGAGATTTAACTCAGACTGAAAAGTCAAAAAGTATTAAATGCCCATGAGAAGGATGCAATACTAATGCAATACTAGACATTGCAGTTAAGGCATGACCATTGGACAGTGAAATGCTCGTTGGGTCAGCAGGATCTGACAAAAACAGGTGGTGAAGAAAAGACACCTGTTAACTGCAAAAGAATTAAGAATTAAGGTGAAGAATTAAGGGTGAAACCATCAGGAACCCTTTAGTCTCCAGCGCCACCATTTTCCAAAGCTGCAACCTACCTGGAGTCTCCAGAAGTGCAAGGTGTCAGGATATCAGAGACTTCAGTTAGGTAAAGAATCCTAAAAAATGACCCCCACTAAATAAGAATCATAAGCTGAAGTGTTGTAAAATACATGAAGAAGGTTTTTTTATAGGCTTTATGGACAGATAGGTTGAGAGTGACTCTTGAAGGACCAGCACCACATCCTCTAGTACCACTGTTTGAAGAATTCATCTTCCAGAATCTGGCAGTAAGTTTTGGGAGTTCATTTTAGTCCATCCTGAAGTCCGATTTGCAGAGATGGACTAAAAATGAACTCCCAAAACGTACTGCCAGATTCTGGAAGATGAATTCTTTTTAATATCACAACCAGTTTTTAATTTTATGATCTGAAAGAGGTGCATGACAATAATTAACTTCAGTAACATTTGACACATCCTGGGTCAATTAACCATAAATCAATACTTGACTGCAAAGATCTAGAAGAGTTACTCAAAGAATAACTATTTTCATTAAAATCCAGATATCTCCAAATATCCACTACAGAAAGATGGGTACATAGAAAATTAGTATATTTAAATTTCGAAGAAGGAATCTTATGTGGAGGGAAACGATCCAAGAAATCATCTAAGGGGAATCATTAAAATCACCTCCCATTATCAAAAAGGCACCTTGATATTTCCCCTTCAATACTGACATAGAGTGTGTAACCTCTTTAGACATATTTTTAGCAAATGTCCTGAAACAAATACAGAATTATCCTGTTTAACAACTGTAAGTAACCGTCTACCTTCTTTTGACGAAACCAATTCCAGTACGTCACCTTTAAACTTATTCAGAAGAATAGCGACACCTGCCGAATGATGAGAAGCATGACAACAGAAGATTTGATCTCAACACTGAGAGCGCCACCATTTAACATCAGATTCGCATGAATGAGTCTCATGTAAAAAAAATTACATTTGCATTTGTACGTCTAAAAAAATTAAACATAGACTTCCTTTTAGTGCTGTCTCGTAAACCCCTAACATTAAGAGAAATAATCTTTAAACAACTAAAAACTAAATCATACATAAATAATCTTATTTGGATGTCTGAACAATGTTATATAAAGAACCCTGAAACAATGCAAATGACCAACCAGTAGGTAAAGATCCACTCCAAACTTAGAAGAGTTACATCATCTGGACGAATTCGGCTTGATCACACTTGCCTTGAAGCATCCTGCTCAATTTGCGACACCTTGTTTTTGTTAGTCTTGATCCTTGCAGATAGCATCTTCATTTCCACGAAATCAGCCGTCTTTGAAAGATTTACAATAGCGACCGAGTTCTGTGCGATTTGTTGTTCCATTGCTGAAAAGCGATCCGTGAGGGCATTGACAGCACAAAGTATATCGGCATTAGAGACGTTGGATTCCAGGTTTTTTTTTGAAAGAGAACTGCCTGTTGGAGTATGTTTGGATGAATCAAAGTCTCCAGATGAACCAGATGTCTTTGTTCTTTGGCATTTTGAAAATCACATTGTGGATTATCAATATACGTCACAGTCTGCTGTATAAGGTTTTAATTAATAAAATAAAACATGCTTCTTAAAAAAATAAAATCTCATTGCCCATCATATACACAATACAAATTTGCCCAGAAAATGCAAAATCCTCAAAAACGCCCCAGAGCTCCTATCAACACAACCGTTCAGGTCGCCATCTTGTAAGCCTATGAGATCGCTTGAGTGACGTCATTACACGTCCGCTATCGCGGCATTTTGTAAAAGCAGTGCATTCTAGATCTCTCTCTTTTCAAGTGAACTTGAGATGAGATCATATGTCTGATATTGCTCCGGGAGATTTGGCGTTCAGAAATGGACAAAAATAACGTAAGAACAGTTTATTTAATTTCTAAATCATTATATATGTATGAATGACATAGAATTGAGCACTGTGTAACAGTAGAGTTGATTTATATTCTCATGTAATGTAAATGAGCGTTACAATGTGATCTTAGCGTCTGTGTAACACGTGGTCCTTTGCTTGAAAAAGAACACAGAAAAGTATTCAACTCGTATGGTAAGAGTGAAATTGCAAATCATTTTCCCTGGATGGTATAGAATGGATTTCATCAACTCATGTATTCCTGGGACTGAGATTTTGAAAAGACTGAAACTTCAAAAAAGTTTCAACTGCTTGGGTTTTGGAAAAGAAAAGAAACTATTCTGAGTGTTTATGGGAAATATTAGATTTTTGAAAATTGAGTATTCAAAGTGAAATGTAATTTTGTTTTACTGATTGTTTATTGTTGTGATTTGTGTTAAATGTTTAATGGGAAAAGTGTTCAAAGGTTGAGCTAAACTAAGGTTGAAAAGAAAAGAGAAAAAAAGACAATCTAAAACAAACCAGTAAAAGAAGGAAAAAAAAGATTGTTTAATTAAAATACAACTTTCCTTTTCTTACCAAAAAACCTGTCGTCGAGTATTCACTGCACAGCAAAAAGGCCAGTGTTAAATTAACACAAGTTTATTTGACTCCACACTCAAGAGGAGGGGTGTCCAATTCTGCTCCTGGAGGGCCACTGTCCTGCAGAGTTTAGCTCCAACCCCAATCAAACACACCTGAACCCGCTAATCAAGGTCTTATTAGGCATACTAGAAACTTCCAGACAGGTATTGAGGCAAGTTGGAGCTAAACTCTGCAGGACAGTGGCCCTCCAGGACCGACTTTGGACACCCCTGCTCAAGAGGGTTAAAAGCAGAGGTGGAAATTCCAGGAGTCAGAAGTTAAAGTCCTGTCATATTCATGAACTCAGTCAGCTGATTTCACTAATTAATTTTACCACCTGTCAGAAAACTGTGCTACTTAGCAAATCCAGACCCTGTCCACACGAACACGGGTAGTTTCAAAACCGCAGCTTTTTCTACGCGGTCTGGCTGTTCATCCACACGCAAACGCAGTATCCGGTTACTGAAACCGGACTTTTTTGAAAATTCCGGCCAGGGTAAAGATTTTTAGAAACTCCGGTTACAGCGTTGTCATGTGGACGGTGAAACAGGAGACTTCGGCTTGTTAAGCCGAAGTGTGTGCCGTTCTCTCCTTTGTTTGACTTCAGGTTGTGCGCCGTTATCTCTTTTATTTAGCTACATGAGTCGAGTCAATGCAATGGCGGATGTAGCTTTTAATAACTCTGCTAACAGAGCTTATCACATGTATACAGATACATGCGCAGTTATCTCATTGTATTGCAGAACAGAGGCGCCATGATTCAATAATACAAAGTGACAAGTGTGTGAAGCTATTACAGTCCACTTGGGCCCTGCCCCTGTGTATACAGTTACCTGTCACTGAGTCCAGTAAAGGAACTTGTAGAAGGGTTTCACTGAGCCCATAGCATCCCTCCGTGGATGGGACCCATGTGGAAATCAGGCAGCCAATCACAGCGTGGTTTTGCGTTTTTTCATGAGGACAGAGATTTTTTTTAAACCGTGCTTGTGTGGACACGATTGTTTTTTAAAACGGAGGAGGAAAAACTCTGGTTATAAAAATACCTGTGTACATGTGGACAAGGCCCCAGTTGTTTGGAACAAAATACAGAGCAGTGTGTGTGCGTGCGTGGCTTACCTGGAGAACACATGGCACCAGGTGCACTATGGGAAGAAGGAAAGCTGGCGGAGGCAATGTTCTGCTGGGTAACCTTGAGTCCTGCCATCCATGTGGATGTTACTTTGACACGTCCCACCTACCTAAGCATTGTTAAGACCATGTACAGCCTTTCATGGAAACAGTATATGTTGACTTGGCCTCAAAAATTTTGACAGCAATATTAGGAAGGTGGTCATAATGTTATGCCTGCTCGTTGTATCGGTGTATATTTCCCTGGCCCCAAAACGTAACTATTTTCTGCAATTCTCCAGCATTACAAGATTGTATCATCATCAATATATAATAATCATCTCCTGATCGTTTTTCTCACTGCTTTTCATCTTTAATAAATGTGCTTTATAATCTCTGACAGAGAATCTTTAATAACCTTACAGCCAGAGAAAAACTAATGTTGAAAAGTGTTGAATTTTTACTGTTGCAAAAAACTAACAGATGAATAAGACTGAATGAAACATAATGAAATATGACTAGAACAATAACACTCACTGTTCTCCTGTTTCACGTCAGAGATGTAAATTGTTCATCCTGAACGTCTAAATGTGGCGTGACATAAACAAATGAGTGATGAGGATGTGTTTACATGCAAATATGTTCATGTTTGTGCAGCAGTGGCTCAGTGGTTCATGTAGGTTGTCTACAAACTGGAAGGTTGGTGGTTCAATCCCCGGTTCCACGTGACCAAGTGTCGAGGTGTCCATGAGCCAGACACTTAACCCCAGCTGCTCCCGATGAGCTGCGCCTTGCATGGCTGACACCGCCGTTGGTGTATGAATGGGTGAATGTGAGGCAAGATGTAAAGCGCTTTGGATGGCCATGAATGCAGTCCATTTACCATGTTTAATAAATAAAAAAAACAGCAGGAGTATAAAACTAAACAAAATAAGCATTTCCACAAAAAGACTAATTCTTAAAAATGAAAACTCTCTCAAATCCCAAACTCTCTCAATAGTTGAACTCACACCTTCATCTCACACACATCTCTTACGCAGGCGTGTTTGTGCTGCTGCTTCACGCTGGTACCTGTCTGTCTGTCTGTTTGTTTGTTTGTTTATTGACTGATACGTGTTTAGATATTTTTTCCGGCTGGACTCGACATACCGGGATTACTTGGATTATTTGTCTGGACTACTCTCTTCACTCAGTAAACTTTGGATGACTAACCTGGCCCTCTTTATGATCTTGTCCCACTGATTGTCTGCGAGCCCTCTCCATCCGATCCATATCCTTCGCGACATCTGATACAGTGAGTCTCCACTCTCGTTATCATTTTTGTGGTGTCAATCCTCGGTATGGTTGGGTAGCCTTCCCTTCTGTGGATTGTTGTGGATTTGGTTCGGTTCTGGCTAACGTAGTTAAACCGATAATTGTTGTGTGGGTCCCATTGGTTTTGTCATGTCGACGTGAAACCACTTGCCAGTTTTGTTCGTTAGTCTTTTTGTACTATTTTTGGCTGATGTTAATAAAGTGACTTCTCCCGAGATGGCTCTGCAATTTTCTTCGGGTCAACTTAGAACATTTAAAGGATCTTTCCGCTTGGCTCAGGACATCTATACATGATGTGAACAAGTTGGAATTCTACGCAGAACCCCACTACATTTACATTTAGTCATTTAGCAGACGCTTTTATCCAAAGTGACTTACAAATGAGGGCAATAGAAGCAGCTAGAGCAGTCCAAGGGCAACGATATCAACAATATGCAAGTGCTGTAACAAGTTTCAGTTAATCTAGCACAGAACAGAACAGATTTTTTTTTTTTTTTTATAAATAAAATAGACAGACAGACAATGAATAGAATGATAAGTGCTATTCTCGATCGGTCAGGTGTTGCTGGAAAAGATGTGTCTTTAGACGTTTTTTGAAAATGGCTTCAGACTCGGCCGCACGAATTGAGATAGGCAGGTCATTCCACCAGGTGGGAACGGTCCAGGAAAAGGTCCGGGACAGCGATTTCATGCCTCTCTGGTATGGCACCACAAGGCGTCGTTCACTGGCAGAACGCAAGTTCCTGGAGGGTGTGTAAGTCTGAACGAGCGAGTTTAGGTATATTGGTGCAGAGCCAGTGGATGTTTTGAAGGCGAGCACCAGTGCCTTGAATTTAATGTGAGCGGCTATTGGTAGCCAGTGCAGACTGATGAGGAGAGGCGTGACGTGTGCTCTCTTCGGCTCATTAAAGACCAACCTCGCCGCTGCATTCTGGATCAGTTGCAAGGGTTTGATAGTGCATGCCGGAAGGCCCGCTAGAAGAGCATTGCAGTAGTCCAGTCTGGAGAGAACAAGAGCTTGTACCAGGAGTTGTGTGGCATGATCTGATAGGAAGGGTCTAATCTTCCTAATGTTGAATAGTGCAAATCTGCAGGACCGGGTTGTTGCAGTGATGTGGTCAGTGAATTTTAGCTGATCATCAATCACAACCCCAAGGTTCCTGGCTGTCCTGGACAGAGTTATGGTTGATGATCCTAGCTGAATGGAGAGATTGTGATGCAGTGCTGGTTTGGCTGAGACCACAAGCAGTTCTGTCTTTGCAAGGTTGAGTTGCAGGTGAAGTTCCTTCATCCAGGCTGAAATGTCTGTTACCCCCAATTTCCACCGGCTGCGTTACGGCTCCGTCACGGCGGCGGAGTCAATAGGTTTCCATTAAAGTCAATGAGTGTATTTCCACTGAATGTGTTACAGCTGCATTCCGACTCCGGCGATCCGCAGCCCTCCGCATCAAATACGCAGAGCTTCTATTTTTGCCGGATGCCGGAGCGCTCCGCAGCACTACAGGGCAGAGTACGCAGGACAGGAAGTCGAGTGACAAAACAGAACAGCCAGAAACAAAATAAAAGATCCGTTTAATTTTCAAAATAAAATAAACCGCGCTCATATTTCCCTACACTGCACCTTGAAAACGTCATAATGGGCGGAAACAGGCTTGTTTTAACCCCGTTGACACGATGGATGAAGAAATGCTGATTATTGAGGTACAGAATCAACCCATCATCTATGACCCCTCACATCCTTTTTATAAGGACAACATTAAAAAGGATGGAAAACTGTTCCTGGTTTGGTAGTTCTTTTTATAGAAACTACATATCGCGCGATCACACCAGAATTCGCGAGATTACATGGGGCCTCGTGACGTCAGCTGTCAGTCATGACCGCAGCCGTTCCGCAACAAATCCGGACCTGGTGGGTATTGACGGACGACGGAACACGGAGCTGTCACGCAGCGGAGCCGTTCCGCAGCCATAACGCAGCCGGTGGAAATTGGGGGTTAGACAGGCAGCGATACGAACACCAACCGATGGATCATCAGGTTGAAATGAGAAGTAGAGTTGAGTGTCGTCAACATAGCAGTGATAGGAAAAGCCATGTTTCTGAATGACCGATCCCAACGATGACATGTAGATGGAGAAGAGAAGTGGTCCAAGCACTGAGCCCTGGGGAACGCCAGTGGCTAGATGATGTGACTTAGACACTTCACCACTCCATTACACCCTGAAGGACCTACCTGAGAGGTAAGACTTGAACCACTGGAGAGCGGTTCCTGAGATGCCCATGTTCATGAGAGTTGCCAGGAGGATCTGGTGATTAATTGTGTCAAAAGCAGCAGACAAATCCAGTAAGATAAGTACTGTGGATTTGGAAGCTGCTCTTGCCTGTCTCAGTGCCTCCATAACTGAGAGAAGGGCAGTTTCAGTTGAGTGGCCGCTTTTGAAACCGGATTGGTTGATGTCCAGGAGATTGTTCTGTTCAAGAAACGTAGAGAGCTGATTAAACACAGCCCGCTCAAGTGTCTTTGCAATGAAAGGTAGAAGGGATACCGGTCTGTAGTTTTCTGAAAGTGCTGGGTTTAGAGAGGGTTTCTTAAGCAGTGGGGTTACCCGAGCCAGCTTAAATGCTGTGGGGAAAGTCCCGGTGTGAAGAGAGGTGTTGACAATGTGAGTGAGTGCAGGAGTAACAGAAGAAGAAATGGCCTGAAGGAGGTGAGTGAGCATAGGATCAAGCGGACATGTAGTGGGATGATTGGAAAGGATGAGTTTGGAGATATCTGCTTCGGAGAGCAGAGAGAAGGAGGGGAGCATGTGTGTGATGGTCATTGAGATGTGTGTGTCGGTTTGTGGTGTGGAGAATTGGCTGCTGATGGAAGAGGTTTTGTTTGTGAAAAATGATGCAAAGTCATCAGCTGTAAGAGTTGACGAAGGAGGGGGGGGGGGGGACAAAGGAGCGAAGAGAATGTTTTGAAAAGTGCGCGAGAGTTGGAGCAGTTGTTGATTTTGTTGTGGTAGTATGTAGTTTTAGCAGTGGAGACGTTAGTAGAGAAAGAAGCGAGAAGAGACTGATACAGGGTTAGGTCAGTAGCGTTTTTAGTTTTGCGGCACTTCCTCTCTGCCGCCCGGAGTCCAGAGCGATGTTCGCGGAGAACATCAGACAGCCAGGGGGCAGAGGGGGTGGTGCGGGCTGGCCTGGATGAAAGGGGACAGAGGTTGTCTAAGCAAGATGTTAGAGTGGAGCAAAGAGTGTCAGTAGCACTGTTAGTGTCTAGTGCTGAGAACTGAGCAGGTGGAGGGAGTGAGGATGAAACCATAGTGGATAGACGGGAGGGAGAGAGCGAGCGTAGATTACGCCAAAAGGTGATCTGCGGAGGAGTGCGTGTTTTCGTCCGGAGTCAGTATGAGGTTAAGAGTGATGAGAAAGTGGTCTGAGGTGTGCAGTGGAGTAACTAAAGTGTTGTCTGTGGAGCAGTAGCGTGTGTAGATAAGGTCCAGATGGTTACCTGATTTGTGAGTAGCTGTAGTAGATACTCGCTTAAGGTCAAATGAGGTCAGAAGAGTGGTGAAGTCAGCAGCCTGGGGTTTATCAAGGTGGATGTTGAAGTCACCAAGCAGTACCAGAGGAGTGCCATCCTCAGGGAAGTGAGAGAGTAAAATATCCAAATCATCCAAGAAGTTACCCAGTTGACCTGGAGGGCGATAAATAACTACAACATGGATTTTAGCCTGGTGAGTGATAGTGATTGAGTGTGATTCAAATGAGCAGTTGCCAGATAGAGAAGGAATGGGCTCAAATTTCCAATCATTTGAGATGAGCAAACCAGTACCTCCACCCCTCCCAATTGGGCGTGGGGTGTGTGAAAAAGTGAAATTATTTGAGAGAGCTGCAGGAGTGGCAGTGTCTTCTGGTTTGATCCAGGTTTCAGTTAGAGCCATGAGACTGAGACATGAATGAGCGGAAATAGATGGAGTAAAGTCTGCTTTGTTTACAGCAGACTGGCAATTCCACAGACCAATTGGAATGGACATTAATGTAGCAGAGGAAATAGGTACACTTTGCAGATTTTTTCGGATTACGTCACCTAGAATGTACTGAGGGTGACTTACGGGTGTATGTGATAATAGTAGCAATTTGGAAGCACATAGTGAATACGGGTTAGAGAAATAAACAGATGAAAACACAAAGTGGACAAAGTAGAAGGAAAGCTATACTCAAGTGCCTTGTCGTGTCCTTGCTCGAGTGGAGTCGCGCAGAGTACAGTCGAATGGTCTTTACACTCTTCGGTCTTCACACGAGGAGACTGAACGCTCCCGCTGACGCTTCCGCACCAGAGTTAACGAGCGTATTTAATAGATGCTAATCACTACATTCAGAACAGATGAGGACGCTTTTGTAATTCGCTCAGACAATCAAGGTAACAGCCTGTCAATGGCTCAGCTCAAAAGCGAAACTATCACTTACTAGTGCGAATATCCAGCAATAATATTTGAGTGCTGATGGCTAAAAACAGCACTGGTTTTAATTCAAATACAATTATCTTAGCCAGTAAAATTATAAATCCAAAAATAACTACAGAATCGAAATACACCGTTCGTGGAAGAAACTTTTGATGTATCACTGTTCATCTTCAAATAGTATTCCGGTTTCTTCTGCACTAGCACCCGTGCTTCCGGTGTATCACCCCAGGAAAACTGCATAATCAAATTTGGGAATCTGAGACCAGTATGCTTTGATCCCGTCCTTGGAAATGGCAAACTTGCTTCTTCAGATATGCGATGTGCGCTATTGAACACTCGCTCTTTAACTGATAAGGCATCAGTGCTAAATTACATCATCAGTGACGCAAACCTGGACATGCTACTTTTGACAGAAACCTGGCAGGTTATGGTTTTACTTTTTACATCTAAACCTCTTAACAGCACCTGAGTACATATATTTCTCTCAACCTCGTCTCAATCGTAGAGGTGGAGGGTTAGCTGTAGTTTCTCGTGAGAGTATCACAATATCTAAGGTTGAGTTCCATGACATTGCATCTTTTAAATACCTTGCGTTGTAAATGACTGGTAACACATTAATGGCTGTAATTCTAATTTATCGACCTCCAAAATTTCACTCAGATTTTTTATCTGAGATTAGTGATTTACTTACTCTAAATTTAGCTCAACATGTACATTTTGCTACTCACTCCAAGGGTCATACATTGGATCTTACATCTTGCTTATATAATATTCTTGTTAGTAGAACTTTTGCTTTTTCAGATCACAAACTCGTAAACCTCAGTTTCAGTTTTCCAGCATCTATATCGCCTGTAAAAAAAAAAGCTCACTTATCGTAAAATTTGTTCTGTGGACCCATCTGCTTTCTCTAATTCACTAAAAAAACACTTGCTCAACTACCGTACAGCCCTCAATTCTGCAAGATCATCATATTTCTCATCTACTATTAATAATTCCATGTGTAGGCCAAAATCCCTGTTTGCTATGCAATCTCATTAATCCTCCACAACATGTTATTTCTGGCTCTGAGGTGCTTGTGAATAATTGAAGTCAATCACTGCATCCATTTCCAAAGACACCCCTCATACAACTGACTCAGCTGACTCGGCTCACTCCACAAACTCTCTCTCTGCTTTTGCTCTCACTACTTCTGCTGCCATATGTGATCTTATTGTGAAGTCTAACTCTATATCCTTCCAGCTTGACCCTGTTTTGCTTAAGATGTGTGTTCGTGAGGTTGAACCTTTCATAACACATATTATAAATTCTAGTTTAACATCTGCTATTGTTCCAGCAGAATTAAAACTGGCTGCCGTGACCCCCATTCTTAAGAAACCTAGTCTCGACCATCTAAACATGAATAATTATAGGCCAATTTCAAATTTACCATTCCTAAGTAAAACTCTTGAAAAAGTTGTGGCTTAACAATTGAGATCATACTTAAATGCTAATGGCCTATTTGAACCTTTTTAGTCAGGATTTGGCTCGTCATGATCACTGAAACTGCTCTTCTTCATGTGGTTAATGATATTCTTCTGTCTATTGATTCAGGGTTAATAAACATATAGATTTTTCTGGACCTAAGCTCTGCATTTGACAGAGTCTGCCATGACATACTCAGTTCTCGCCTGGTTCAGCTCTTTCCTGGCTCATCTCCTACATCAGTGACAGAAAATATTATATTACCATGCAAGGGTATAAATCTACCACTGCTCCACTTTCACAGGGTGTTCCTCAGGGCTCAGTTCTTGGTCCACTTCTGTTTATCATTTATATATATCCACTTAGTAACATAATACGCAGGCATGGACTTCAATTTCATTGCTATGCTGATGACATTCAAATTTACCTCACCACCAGCTCTGATAGGCCATCCTTGCCTGACTCACTTACTGCATGTATCAGGGATATCAAGCATTGGATGTCCTTGAATTTCCTTAAACTAAATAAAAACAAAACTGAAATACTGATTATTGGCTCTGCAACCTCAGTAAAAAGGTTAGACCTGTCCTTTGAAATTTATGGGGTTTATGTTTAGCCTTCTTCATCTGTCCGTAATCTTTGTGTCTTATTTGACTCATCTCTATCTTTTGCCTCTCATATTTCTTCTGTTGTTAACAACTCTTTTTTCCATCTACGTAATATTGCACGTCTTCGATCTTCTCTCACTCGGGCTGATGCTGAAATCTTAATGCATGCATTAATCACATCCCGTCTGGATTATTGCAATGCCCTATATCTTGGTCTTCCTAAAAAAAACGTATTGCAAGGTTACAGAATGTTCAAAACTCAGCAGCCAGAGTTCTCACCTCGACCAGGCGCTCTGCTCACGTAACTCTTCTACTGCATGATCTTCACTGGCTACCTGTGGCATCACGTATTCACTTTAAGACATTACTTCTAAAATTTAAAGCATTAAATGGTCTTGCACCTCCATATCTGTCTGACTTACTCCACCACTACTCTCCTGCACGGTCCCTCAGATCATCTGAGCTTGGTCTTTTGTCCACTCCTCGTTTCTGGTTGTCCACTGTAGGTGGTCGGTCATTTAGTGTCAATGCTCCTAAATTATGGAATTCACTTCCCCTACTTTTACGTAATATCTCATCTATGTCTATCTTCAAGACCCAGCTAAAGACATATCTATTTAATTTGAATTTGGAGTAATGTGGCTATATAAGACCTGCGCTTGTATTGTGTATGTGGGAGTGTAAATGTACTATTGTGTATGTGGATGGGCAAATGTACCGTCTAATACTATGTAAAGTGGCCTTGAGCTATGGAAAGGCTGTAGCTGTGTCCCAAAGTGAAGGGCGCGCACTTCGAAGGCCGCATTTGAAGTGCGATTGCGTCATTGCGGCACTACGAAGGGTGTCCCAATGTGAAGGCTGCACCCTCTGAAGGCCACATTTGAAGTGCGATTGCGTCACAGCGGCACTACGAAGGGTGTCCCAATGTGAAAGCTGCACTTCCGAAGGCCGCATTTGAAGTGCGATTGCGTCACAGCAGCGCGACGAAGGCTGCCGCAAGTCGAAAGCGACTCAAAATGCGCCCTCCGTTTCTCAGGCAAAGGAAGGGTACAGCAGATGGAACCTTACCACAACTTCGCAGCCTACCCTATCCCAGAATTCATAGCACACTGGTGATTACAGGATTTGACTGGTCCGCATTCCCGCGGCGGGTTTAAATTTCCCAGTGAAAGACGGTAGCGGTCGGTAACTCAAGTGTAGCCTGGCGCAACCGCTTGAACTTGAAGTAAACAAAACGTTTAGTGCATTCGTGGTAGAGGAACCTGGCAAGATAATTTCCCAATTTTAACTAGCTTAAGTGTTATTTATTTCTCAACCATTCTCTCAAGAAGAGGAATCAGTCCATTCTCTCCTTTTTTGCTCTTTTTTTTTCTTTTATCTCTTATTTCTGCACTTTCTTTAAATACAAATTAGATCTGCGTGGGGCTGTTTTTTCGTCCCGCTCCCGCAATAAGATCTATTAAGCACCGCACCCTCCCGCTCGCGCTTCAAATTCACTCCGTGCTCACGTGCTATAAATTATTTTATTCCCGACCGATCCAGCTAAATTTAGATTTCGTTTCCAGAATCTCTGTTTTAAATGTCCTCTACAGAAAGAGAGAGAGACTGGGGATAACAGAAGTAAAAGGCTATGTTGGCCAAGCAATCATTTATTTATTTTTTCTTATAGGCCTAGGCATACTGTTAACACCTAAAATATGTCACAGACAAAAATAGGCTAAATCAAATACGACATCTGTCACTCAAAACTATAAGTCAAAATGCAAATAAACGAAAACTGCTGACATTACTGCAAAATAAAGTATTTAATATGAATGAATGAATAAATGAATGAATGTCGCTCACTGACGACGTCCATTATACCTCCAAAGGCTGAATGTAAAGTCGTGGCCGGGATGCACAGAACAATTTCTCTATATTATTATTATTTTATTTTATGCAAGTTATTTGTAAATTAAACCAAGTAATTGCTGTCTATTGTTAATTTTTGTTAACTTGAAATGTGTAGGCTAAATAAAAGAGAGGTTGTTTTGTACATTCTGTTTATTTTTGTAATGCAAGTTAGAATTTGTAGAAATTCATATGTTCATTATATTTTCTTGTCATGTAAATTAAAATGTGGAAATGAAAATAAATTTGTCTATACATTACTTAAAGTACTTTTAACCTATTTTTATCTAATAGTTTTTTGAACTATTCATAGGCCTACAATAAACATCAGAAACAACAGAAATTTAAATTAACAGCTGAAACAGAAGAACACATTTCTACACTTTCATTGAGCTGAGCGGGAGACGCTGGTGGAGCTGGACCGGGATGGTAATGCACAATATAAACCCTGGTAAGGCCTGTGCCAGGGGGACATCATCTTCATCTGGGATGAGCGCATATTTCCACTGTCTGCAGGTTTGCGGGGCTGAATCGGTCGACGGCTGGCATGTCATAATAAGTATAGCTACATTGCATCTGAGATGATGTGAGTTGAATAAAAATAAAATAAGTAGGCTACTTAAATAAAGACTTGGACGTAAATATATAAATGTTTAAAATATATTGTAACAATTACATTTAACATAATAAATAAACAATAGTTGCAACTTAACGATTAAATATTTAATCATACACAGATTTACGTGCTTATGGTCCGGTCTCCCATCATCGCCGGCTTTGAAGCATGTCAAAATCCAATAAAACTTATAAAAAGCAAAAAAAAAAATAATAAATTCTGCTCCATTTCTCTAGCTATTTAAAACAAACAACGTCCGCTGTCAGTTGTCACACACCTGCTACAGCCCATTCAACGACGCTCGGTTCAGTGTTGCCAAGTCTAGAATCGGGAGGCATTTACTGTTGATGTGGTTTGTTTTGTTTGTAGCCTATAGTCCACAGGTGTAAGTTGTCTTTACTTTAGCAATATTTGTACTGGGCTCCCCCCGCGTTTTGGCATATGCTGGCCCATTTTGGCCGTGATTCCGCTACTTTTGATTAGCAATTGGAGGGGTTTTGTTGTGCAGACCTGGCAACCCTGTCCCTCGGTTCGCCCTTCATGCACTTCTAAGGCGTGGCCTGGTCTGGCCTTCGAAGTGCGCACCCTTCACTTTGGGACACAGCTTGTATAAATAAAACTTCTTCTTCTTCTTCTACCTGTGTTTAAACTGAACACAAATAAACATTAGTGTCCCCTAATGGTGGGTAGTAGAATGACATTATATGTAACATTTAATTGTTGCAACTTTTTGCATCCTCCTTTTGCCAAGATAACAGCTCTGAGTTTTCCTCTTAAGTTTTCTATAGGGTTCAGGTCAGGGGATTGGGACGGCCATGGCAGAAACTTTATTTTGTGCTCAGTCACACAGTTTTGTGTTGATTTTGATGTTTGTTTTGGATCATTGTCCTGATAGAAGATCCAAACAAGTCCCATTATAAGATTTCAAGTAGAGGCCGTCAGGTTTTGATTTTTTATTTGATTCCATGATACCATATATCTGAACAAGATGTCTCCAGCAGAAAAACAGGCCCACAATATTAAAGATCCAACGGCATATTTAATTGTACACATGGGGTACTTTCTATCCCTATTTGCACCAAGGCCATCTTGTTTTCAAATTTTTTGGTTTTATCTGACCATTGAACCCAAGATGATCTGGCAATATATTATATATATATATATAT
Organism: Gobio occitaniae; assembly: GCA_033150135.1. NCBI lineage: Eukaryota > Metazoa > Chordata > Actinopteri > Cypriniformes > Gobionidae > Gobio > Gobio occitaniae. The sequence continues at coordinate 35,701 of JARQWZ010002574.1, forward strand.
ATATATATATATATATATATATATATATATATATATATATATATATATTGTGGCAGGGTGAAGAATCACGCAACACAGTGCTGGGTGAAAAGCCCCCGGAGGGTGGGTTTATTGTGAGCAGGTGAACAAACAGTGAGGTGAAGTCTTTGGTGCGCGGTGCTTCCTTCTTCCCGGTGGTGCAGTGGTGACTCGCGGTGACGTCAGAGGGTCTGGGTGGCCGGAGTGTCACAGGCTGCTGTCTGAGAGAGAGAGAAAGGTTAGTGCGCTGCTTCATGGAGTGTTCGTGCTCAGACTGGTGTTCCCACGTGCGGTGCTTTATGTGGTGTGGTGATCGCCTGCAGCTGTGCCAATCCGGTCCACGCTGAGTGCTGGCAGGTGATCGGTGTTTGTTGCCAGGGCGACGCTGACGAGAGCTCGGGAGACTTGTCAGACTCCCCCCCCCTAAGCGTCGCTCTGGTCCTGTAACGATAATTAGAGACACACATTGGGGAACATAGGGGTGGGCGGGGAGTGCGCCCTGACAGACCTGCGTAAGCCGACCACAGCCTGGAGAGTCCGTCCGCGTTGGAGTTGGCCGTCCCGGCCCGATGTACCACCGTAAAGTGGAAGTCCTGGAGCGCCAGGAACCACCGCGTCACCCTGGCGTTGGTGTCCTTGGCTCGGGCCATCCACTGCAGCGGGGCGTGGTCCGTCATCAGGGTGAAGCGGCGTCCCAGCAGGTAGTAGCGCAGCTCCAGGACTGCCCACTTTATGGCCAGGGCTTCCTTCTCCACCGCCGCATACCTGGTTTCGGCTGGGGTCAGCTTACGGCTGATGTACGTGACCGGATGCTCTTCACCTTCGCGGACCTGGGAAAGGACCGCCCCCAGGCCCGTGTCCGAGGCATCCGTCTGCAGCAGGAAGGGGCAGTTGAAGTCGGGCGCCCGCAAGACCGGCTCCGTGGTCAGGGCGGTCTTGATCCTCCGGAAGGTCCTGTCCAGGCTGCTGTCCCACTGCACCTTCTCCGGCTGCCCCTTCCTGGTCAGGTCTGTCAGGGGAGATGCTAGGGTGGAGAAGTCAGGGATAAAACAGCGATAGTACCCCGCCAACCCCAAAAAGGCTCGTACCTGGGTTTTGGTCTCCGGGCGGGGCGTCGACAGGATGGCGTCTATCTTCTTCTGCTGGGGCTGGATCAGTCCTCTACCCACCCGGAAACCCAGGTACTGAGCCTCGGCGAGGGCGAGATGGCATTTCCGGGGGTTGGCGGTTAGCCCAGCCCGCCGGAGTTCCAGGAGCACCCTCCGCAACCGCTCCAGGTGGTCCTGCCAGGTCTCGGAGTGGATGACTACGTCGTCGAGGTATGCTGCCGCGTACGCTTGGTGGGGACGCAGAAGAATGTCCATCATCCTCTGGAACGTAGCGGGAGCCCCGTGCAGGCCGAAGGGGAGGACTCGATATTACCAGTGCCCACTGGGTGAGGAGAACGCCGTCTTCTCTTTGGCGGAGTTGGTGAGGGGAACTTGCCAGTAGCCTTTTGTTAGGTTGAGCGTCGAAATATACCGAGCCCTCCCCAGGCGCTCCAGTAGCTCGTCCACTCGGGGCATCGGGTAGCCATCGAACTCCGAGACCTCGTTGAGCCGGCGAAAGTCATTACAGAAGCGGAGGGTGCCATCCGGCTTCGGGACCATGACGATGGGGCTGGACCAGGCGCTGCGTGATGGCTCGATTACCCCCGACTTCAGCATCTCACCGACCTCGTCCTCGATGGCCTGTCTCCGAGCCTCGGGGACCCGGTAGGGCCGCTGCCGCACAATGACGCCGGGTGGTGTGCGGATGTCGTGCTGGATGACTTTGGTCTGCCCGGGACGTGTGGAGAACACATCAGAGAACTGACGGACCAGATGATCCAGCTCCGTCTTCTGGGGGGCCGACAGCTGTGTTCCCACGTCCACGACCGGGGGCTCGACAGAGGCCAGTGCGCTGAGTTGGTCTCTGGTCCCCACCCACCTCTTCAACAGGTTAATATGATATAGCTGCTCTTCACGCCTCCGGCCTGGCTGGCGCAGCCGGTAGTTGACAGGACCCACTCGCTCTATGACCGTGAACGGACCCTGCCAGGTCGCCAGAAACTTGCAGGCGGAGGTGGGGACCAACACCATGACCCTGTCGCCGGGCTGGAACTCGCGGGGTTGAGCCGCCCGGTCGTACAGCTGCCGTTGGCTCTGCTGGGCCTTCGTCAGGTGTTCCCGGACTAATGGCATGACCCTCTCGATCCGCTCACGCATTTCCCTCACGTGTTCGATGGCGGAGCGGAGAGGTGCCGGCTGCTGCTGTTCCCAGGCTTCCCGGGCCACATCCAGGAGCCCCCGTGGCTGGCGGCCGAAGAGCAGTTCGAAGGGGGTGAAACCCAAGGAGGCTTGGGGAACTTCGCGGACTCCGAAGAGGACGTATGGAAGCATCAGGTCCCAGTCTCGCTTATCTTCGGCGGCCACTCGCCGGAGCATCTGCTTGAGGGTTTGATTGAAGCGCTCTACTAAGCCGTCTGTCTGCGGATGGTATACTGTGGTCCGGATCTGCTTCACCTTCAGCAGCCGGCAGAGGTCAGCCATTAGCCGGGACATGAAGGGAGTTCCTTGGTCCGTCAGTATCTCCGCTGGGATGCCGACTCGGGTGCAGAGGAGGAAGAGTTCCTTGGCGATGTTTTTGGCCGTTGCTTTCCGTAGGGGAAGTGCCTCTGGATACCTGGTGGCGTAGTCGACAATCACCAGGATGTGTTCATGTCCACGGGCAGACTTCGGCAACGGCCCCACCAGGTCCATTCCAATTCGCTCGAAAGGTACCCCGATGATGGGCAGCGGTATGAGCGGACTGGGGGGAGGTGCTCGTGGCGCGGTCCTCTGGCAGGTGGGACAGGCTTGGCAGAACCGCTTCACTTCTCCATCCAAGCCCGGCCAGTGGAAACGGTCCCGGATGCGCTGGATGGTGTTGGCGGTTCCCAGGTGGCCGGCCATCGGATGGCTGTGGGCCAGCTCCATGACCATTTCCACGTTTGGTTTGGGAACCACGAGCAGTTCTTTTACCTCCCCCCTTCGCTTGAGCCGGTCATCTTCCAGCTGGGCCTTCGCGAACGAGCCCCCTCCCTGGACCTGTTGGAAGACATCAAAGAACACGTCAGTAACCGGGGAGGGGGACTCACCATCTCTCCCGCTGTCTGTCGCCAGCAGGGCGGTGTTGTGGCTCCTCTTCCGGCGGCGACGGCTATGGGGGCGGCTCCCGGCCCGGCTGGCTGGCTGCGTGGTGGCCCGAAGAAGCTCCTCGAACCCCGGCCAGTCCCGCCCAAGAAGCACAGGAACCGGAAGATCTTTTAACACGCCAACCTCGACTGGCCAGGCGCCAGGGCCCGCTGATATTGTCACTCGGCGGGCCGGAACATGACGAGTGTCGCCGTGAACGCAGGTAATCGGGAGCTGTGCTTTGACGGCCTTCTGCGGTGGGAGGACGGTGGCTTGGACGAGACTGACCGAGCTCCCGGAATCCAAGAGGGCCAGGACCGACCGTCCATTCACTTTTACCTCCGCTCGTGGAGCCCCGCGGGGTGGGTCCTGATGCAGGCTGCAACCAGCCAACCATGCGCGTGCTGGCGGGGCCGGTTCCTCCGTGGGCATCGGTTCGTCCACGGGGCCGGGAGCCGCTCGCCTGTGTACTGGTCGCGGGGTACCTTCCGGCGTGCGTCGCTCCTGGACCACCCTCCGAGGGAAGGACGGCGCTCGCTCCCCAGGCTCCCGGTGCATCGCCGCCTCCGCCAACTCGATGGCTTCAACGAGCTCGGCGATGGTTGCCGGATTTGTCATCTCGGCGGGCGGTGGGAGAGCTCGGAGCATCCGGTCCACGGTGACGCGCTCCGCAACCTGACCCGCGGTGGGTGTTCCCTCGAGCAACCAGTGACGTGTGAGCCGCGACAGTTCTGCGGCTTGGGCGCGGGCTGGGCGTCGAGGCTTGAACTCCCACTCATGGAACAGCTGGGCTGCGGAGATGGCGGATAGCCCAAGACGTCCGAGGATTTCCTTCTTAAGTTCATCGTAATTATCAGCCGTCTCAGCAGGAAGAGAAAAGTATGCTCTTTGAGCTTCACCAGACAATAGGGGTCCCAGGACCCGCGCCCACTCGCTTCGTTCCCAGCTCTCTCGAACCGCCGTGGTCTCGAACATCTGCAGATATAATTCAACATCATCTTGAGACGTTAGTTTTGGTAGCAGCTGGGTTGCTCGGACTCGCGGATCAGGAAGCGGAACGCGTTGGGCAGCGGAGAGGCGGAGGGCGGCGAACTCTTCTTCTATCGATGCTTGACGGGCTGCCAGGTGTTCAGCGATCTGTTGCTGACGTGCACTCACTTCCGTTAAGCATTTGAGCAGGTCTTCCATGATGGGGAGGAACGCCGCCCTACTTCCGGGTTTTCGTGAGTGACTGGGGGAAACAGGGAAAAAAAAACAAAGTAAAAGTCCGGGGATGGTTGGTGATTCTTCACGCTCTTGCCCGCATTCTCCACCACTGTGGCAGGGTGAAGAATCACGCAACACAGTGCTGGGTGAAAAGCCCCCGGAGGGTGGGTTTATTGTGAGCAGGTGAACAAACAGTGAGGTGAAGTCTTTGGTGCGCGGTGCTTCCTTCTTCCCGGTGGTGCAGTGGTGACTCGCGGTGACGTCAGAGGGTCTGGGTGGCCGGAGTGTCACAGGCTGCTGTCTGAGAGAGAGAGAAAGGTTAGTGCGCTGCTTCATGGAGTGTTCGTGCACAGACTGGTGTTCCCACGTGCGGTGCTTTATGTGGTGTGGTGATCGCCTGCAGCTGTGCCAATCCGGTCCACGCTGAGTGCTGGCAGGTGATCGGTGTTTGTTGCCAGGGCGACGCTGACGAGAGCTCGGGAGACTTGTCACAATATATATATATATATATATATATATATATATATATATATATATATATATATATACTGTATACACACACACACACACACACACACACACACACACTGATCAGGCTTAACATTATGACCACTGACAGATTAAATTAATAACACTGATTATCTCATCATCACGGCACCTGTGGGTGGGATATTGTTACGCGTATCTGTGTAGGCCAACATTTATTTTGAGTCTCTAGGGGGTTTCGAAGGGGAATCCTCAATCCGTGGGATCTTTATTTGTTATAATGTTTTTGTTAACAGTTTATGTTAATCATTATGTATTTTGTTCCGGTTGTTTAAGTTGTATTTTTCGTTATTGAAGGAAATGAAGGCATGTATTGGCATCTTGAACTTAGCATCAAGTTGTCTGTGACTCGCTCATATGTTCGGTCCGTACCCACTATATGTTTAATTCAGTTTAACAAGCTATCTTATGTGGTTATGGCTGTAACAGATATATTAGGCAGCAAGTGAACATTTTGTCCTCAAAGTTGATGTGTTAGAAGCAGGAAAAATGGGCAAGCGTAAGGATATGAGCGAGTTTGACAAGGGCCAGATTGTGACGGCTAGACGACTGGGTCAGAGCATCTCCAAAACTGCAGCTCTTGTGGGGTGTTCCCGGTCTGCAGTGGTCAGTCTCTATCAAAAGTGCTCCAAAGAAGGAGCAGTGGAGAACCGGCCACAGAGTCATGAAGGACCAGTGGAGAACCGGCCACAGGGTCATGAAGGAACAGTGGAGAACCGGCCACAGGGTCATGGAGGACCAGTGGAGAACCGGCCACAGGGTCATGGAGGACCAGTGGAGAACCAGCCACAGGGTCATGAAGGACCAGTGGAGAACCGGCCACAGGGTCATGAAGAACCAGTGGAGAACCGGCCACAGGGTCATGAAGGACCAGTGGAGAACCGGCCACAGGGTCATGAAGAACCAGTGGAGAACCGGCCACAGGGTCATGAAGGACCAGTGGAGAACCGGCCACAGGGTCATGGGCGGCCAAGGCTCATTGATGCATGTGGGGAGCGAAGGCTGGCCCGTGTGGTCCGATCAAACAGACGAGCTACTGGAGCTCAAACTGCTGAAGAAGTTAATGCTGGTTCTGATAGAAAGGGGTCAGAATACACAGGGCATCTCAGTTTGTTGTGTATGGGGCGGCACAGCCGCTGACCAGTCAGGGTGCCCATGCTGACCCCTGTCCACCGCCCAAAGCACCAACAGTGGCACGTAAGCATCAGAACTGGACCACGGAGCAATGGAAGAAGGTGGCCTGGTCTGATGATCACGTGTTCTTTTACATCACGTGGATGGCCAGGTGTTTGTGTGTGGCTTACCTGGGCAACAAATGGCACCAGGTGCACTATGGGAAGAAGGTAAGCTGGCGAAGGCAGTGATGATTTGGGCAATGTTCATGGAAACGGTATTCCCTTGTGGCTGTGGCTCTTTCCGCAGATAATGCGCCCTGCCACAATGCACAAATGTTTCAGGATTGGTTTGAGGAGCACAACAACAAGATGTTGACTTGGCCTCCAAAAATAAAAGTTTTGGCAGCAAAAGGGTACCAACACAATATTAGGACATAATGTTATAACTGATCAGTGTATAGGTGTATATTTCCCTGGCCCCAAAACGTAACTATTTTCTGCAATTCTCCAGCACTACAAGATTGTATCATCATCAATATATCGTCGCTGTCCGATGAAAACCACGTATGTCCATTTTGCCGATTTTGAGATTTTTCGACGGATTGAATGTCCAGGTTCATTTCCGTATACAGTATGCTTCACATATCTAAATGGCCAATGAAAAGTTGTGAAATCATGTCATCTGATTTTCACGTATATCCATTTGGTGTCAAAGCTGTCA
>JARQWZ010002574.1:47500-70000 GCA_033150135.1 Gobio occitaniae
CAACCCTATGAATGAGTTTATTAATTACTATATTAATAATGTCAAATCATTAGAACATTAACTATATTAATAATGTCAAATCATTAGAACATTACCTATATTAATAATGTCACATTATAGAACATTAACTATATTAATAATGTCAGATTAATAGAACATTAACTATATTAATAATGTCACATTAATATAACATTAACTATATTAATAATGTCACATTAATAGAACATTAACTATATTAATAATGTCACATTATTAGAACATTAACTATATTAATAATGTCACATTATTAGAACATTAACTATATTAATAATGTCACATTATTAGAACATTAACTATATTAATAATGTCACATTATTAGAACATTAACTATATTAATAATGTCACATTATTAGAACATTAACTATATTAATAATGTCACATTATTAGAACATTAACTATATTAATAATGTCACATTATTAGAACATTAACTATATTAATAATGTCACATTATTAGAACATTAACTATATTAATAATGTCACATTATTAGAACATTAACTATATTAATAATGTCACAATTATAGAACATTAACTATATTAATAATGTCAGATTAATAGAACATTAACTATATTAATAATGTCACATTAATATAACATTAACTATATTAATAATGTCACATTAATTGAACATTAACTATATTAATAATGTCACATTATTAGAACATTAACTATATTAATAATGTCACATTAATAGAACATTAACTATATTAATAATGTCACATTAATAGAACATTAACTATATTAATAATGTCACATTAATAGAACATTAACTATATTAATAATGTCACATTATTAGAACATTAACTATATTAATAATGTCACATTAATAGAACATTAACTATATTAATAATATCACATTAATAGAACATTAACTATATTAATAATGCCACATTAATAGAACATTAACTATATTAATAATGTCACATTATTAGAACATTAACTATATTAATAATGTCACATTAATAGAACATTAACTATATTAATAATGTCACATTAATAGAACATTAACTATATTAATAATGTCACATTAATAGAACATTAACTATATTAATAATATCACATTAATAGAACATTAACTATATTAATAATGCCACATTAATAGAACATTAACTATATTAATAATGTCACATTATTAGAACATTAACTATATTAATAATGTCACAATTATAGAACATTAACTATATTAATAATGTCAGATTAATAGAACATTAACTATATTAATAATGTCACATTAATAGAACATTAACTATATTAATAATGTCACATTAATAGAACATTAACTATATTAATAATGCCACATTAATAGAACATTAACTATATTAATAATGTCAGATTAATAGAACATTAACTATATTAATAATGTCACATTAATAGAACATTAACTATATTAATAATGTCACATTATTAGAACATTAACTATATTAATAATGTCACATTAATAGAACATTAACTATATTAATAATGTCACATTAATAGAACATTAACTATATTAATAATGCCACATTAATAGAACATTAACTATATTAATAATGTCACATTAATAGAACATTAACTATATTAATAATGCCACATTAATAGAACATTAACTATATTAATAATGCCACATTAATAGAACATTAACTATATTAATAATGCCACATTAATAGAACATTAACTATATTAATAATGTCACATTAATAGAACATTAACTATATTAATAATGTCAGATTAATAGAACATTAACTATATTAATAATGTCACATTAATAGAACATTAACTATATTAATAATGTCACATTAATAGAACATTAACTATATTAATAATGCCACATTAATAGAACATTAACTATATTAATAATGCCACATTAATAGAACATTAACTATATTAATAATGCCACATTAATAGAACATTAACTATATTAATAATGCCACATTAATAGAACATTAACTATATTAATAATGTCACATTAATAGAACATTAACTATATTAATAATGTCAGATTAATAGAACATTAACTATATTAATAATGTCACATTAATAGAACATTAACTATATTAATAATGTCACATTATTAGAACATTAACTATATTAATAATGTCACATTAATAGAACATTAACTATATTAATAATGTCACATTAATAGAACATTAACTATATTAATAATGTCACATTAATAGAACATTAACTATATTAATAATGTCACATTAATAGAACATTAACTATATTAATAATGCCACATTAATAGAACATTAACTATATTAATAATGCCACATTAATAGAACATTAACTATATTAATAATGCCACATTAATAGAACATTAACTATATTAATAATGTCACATTAATAGAACATTAACTATATTAATAATGTCACATTAATAGAACATTAACTATATTAATAATGTCACATTAATAGAACATTAACTATATTAATAATATCACATTAATAGAACATTAACTATATTAATAATGTCACATTAATAGAACATTAACTATATTAATAATGTCACATTAATAGAACATTAACTATATTAATAATGTCACATTAATAGAACATTAACTATATTAATAATGTCACATTAATAGAACATTAACTATATTAATAATATCACATTAATAGAACATTAACTATATTAATAATGTCACATTAATAGAACATTAACTATATTAATAATGTCACATTATTAGAACATTATCTATATTAATAATGTCACATTAATATAACATTAACTATATTAATAATGTCAGATTAATAGAACATTAACTATATTAATAATGTCAGATTAATAGAACATTAACTATATTAATAATGTCACATTATTAGAACATTAACTATATTAATAATGTCACATTAATAGAACATTAACTATATTAATAATGTCACATTAATAGAACATTAACTATATTAATAATGTCACATTAATAGAACATTAACTATATTAATAATGTCACATTAATAGAACATTAACTATATTAATAATGCCACATTAATAGAACATTAACTATATTAATAATGCCACATTAATAGAACATTAACTATATTAATAATGCCACATTAATAGAACATTAACTATATTAATAATGTCACATTAATAGAACATTAACTATATTAATAATGTCACATTAATAGAACATTAACTATATTAATAATGTCACATTAATATAACATTAACTATATTAATAATGTCACATTAATAGAACATTAACTATATTAATAATGTCACATTAATAGAACATTAACTATATTAATAATGTCACATTAATAGAACACTAACTATATTAATAATGCCACATTAATAGAACATTAACTATATTAATAATATCGCATTAATATAACATTAACTATATTAATAATGTCACATTATTAGAACATTAACTATATTAATAATGTCACATTATTAGAACATTAACTATATTAATAATGTCGCATTAATAGAACATTAACTATATTAATAATGTCACATTATTAGAACATTAACTATATTAATAATGTCACATTATTAGAACATTAACTATATTAATAATGTCACATTAATATAACATTAACTATATTAATAATGTCGCATTAATATAACATTAACTATATTAATAATGTCACATTAATAGAAGATTAACTATATTAATAATGTCACATTAATAGAACATTAACTATATTAATAATATCGCATTAATATAACATTAACTATATTAATAATGTCACATTATTAGAACATTAACTATATTAATAATGTCACATTAATATAACATTAACTATATTAATAATGTCGCATTAATAGAACATTAACTATATTAATAATGTCACATTATTAGAACATTAACTATATTAATAATGTCACATTAATAGAACATTAACTATATTAATAATGTCACATTAATAGAAGATTAACTATATTAATAATGTCACATTAATAGAACATTAACTATATTAATATTGTAATATTAATAGAACATTAACTATATTAATAATGTCACATTAATAGAACATTAACTATATTAAAAATGTCACATTATTAGAACATTAACTATATTAATAATGTCACATTATTAGAACATTAACTATATTAATAATGTCACATTAATAGAACATTAACTAAATTAATATTGTAATATTAATAGAACATTAACTACATTAATAATGTCACATTAATATAACATTAACTATATTAATAATGCCACATTAATAGAACATTAACTATATTAATAATATCGCATTAATATAACATTAACTATATTAATAATGTCACATTATTAGAACATTAACTATATTAATAATGTCACATTAATATAACATTAACTATATTAATAATGTCGCATTAATATAACATTAACTATATTAATAATGTCACATTAATAGAAGATTAACTATATTAATAATGTCACATTAATAGAACATTAACTATATTAATATTGTAATATTAATAGAACATTAACTATATTAATAATGTCACATTAATAGAACATTAACTATATTAATAATGCCACATTAATAGAACATTAACTATATTAATAATATCGCATTAATATAACATTAACTATATTAATAATGTCACATTATTAGAACATTAACTATATTAATAATGTCACATTAATATAACATTAACTATATTAATAATGTCGCATTAATATAACATTAACTATATTAATAATGTCACATTAATAGAAGATTAACTATATTAATAATGTCACATTAATAGAACATTAACTATATTAATATTGTAATATTAATAGAACATTAACTATATTAATAATGTCACATTAATAGAACATTAACTATATTAAAAATGTCACATTATTAGAACATTAACTATATTAATAATGTCACATTATTAGAACATTAACTATATTAATAATGTCACATTAATAGAACATTAACTATATTAATAATGTCACATTATTAGAACATTAACTATATTAATAATGTCACATTAATAGAACATTAACTATATTAATATTGTAATATTAATAGAACATTAACTACATTAATAATGTCACATTAATATAACATTAACTATATTAATAATGTTGCATTAATATAACATTAACTATATTAATAATGTCACATTAATATAACATTAACTATATTAATAATGTTGCATTAATAGAACATTAACTATATTAATAATGTCACATTAATAGAACATTAACTATATTAATAATGTCACATTAATAGAACATTAACTATATTAATAATGTCACATTAATATAACATTAACTATATTAATAATGTTGCATTAATAGAACATTAACTATATTAATAATGTCACATTAATATAACATTAACTATATTAATAATGTCACATTAATAGAACATTAACTATATTAATAATGTCACATTAATATAACATTAACTATATTAATAATGTCGCATTAATATAACATTAACTATATTAATAATGTCACATTATTAGAACATTAACTATATTAATAATGCCACATTAATAGAACATTAACTATATTAATAATGTTGCATTAATAGAACATTAACTATATTAATAATGTCACATTAATATAACATTAACTATATTAATAATGCCACATTAATAGAACATTAACTATATTAATAATGTCACATTAATATAACATTAACTATATTAATAATGTCGCATTAATATAACATTAACTATATTAATAATGTCACATTATTAGAACATTAACTATATTAATAATGCCACATTAATATAACATTAACTATATTAATAATGCCACATTAATAGAACATTAACTATATTAATAATGTCACATTAATATAACATTAACTATATTAATAATGTCGCATTAATAGAACATTAACTATATTAATAATGTCGCATTAATAGAACATTAACTATATTAATAATGTCACATTAATATAACATTAACTATATTAATAATGTCGCATTAATAGAACATTAACTATATTAATAATGTCACATTAATATAACATTAACTATATTAATAATGTCGCATTAATAGAACATTAACTATATTAATAATGTCGCATTATTAGAACATTAACTATATTAATAATGTCACATTAATAGAACATTAACTATATTAATAATGTCACATTAATATAACATTAACTATATTAATAATGTCACATTAATAGAACATTAACTATATTAATAATGTCACATTAATAGAACATTAACTATATTAATAATGTCACATTAATATAACATTAACTATATTAATAATGTCGCATTAATAGAACATTAACTATATTAATAATGTCACATTAATATAACATTAACTATATTAATAATGTCACATTAATAGAACATTAACTATATTAATAATGTCACATTAATAGAACATTAACTATATTAATAATGTCACATTAATATAACATTAACTATATTAATAATGTCGCATTAATAGAACATTAACTATATTAATAATGTCACATTATTAGAACATTAACTATATTAATAATGTCACATTATTAGAACATTAACTATATTAATAATGTCACATTATTAGAACATTAACTATATTAATAATGTCACATTAATAGAACATTAACTATATTAATAATGTCACATTAATAGAACATTAACTATATTAATAATGTCACATTATTAGAACATTAACTATATTAATAATGTCAAATTATTAGAACATTAACTATATTAATAATGTCACATTAATAGAACATTAACTATATTAATAATGTCACATTAATAGAACATTTACTATATTAATAATGTCACATTAATAGAACATTAACTATATTAATAATGTCACATTAATAGAACATAAACTATATTAATAATGTCACAATTATAGAACATTAACTATATTAATAATGTCACATTAATAGAACATTAACTATATTAATAATGTCACATTAATAGAACATAAACTATATTAATAATGCTATATGAAACAGTCGTCATAATTTATTTTGCCATAACAAATGCGCTTTATAAAGATAAAGTTGCATCAGCAAAAAAACGTCAATAATCACTTCATTATCTCATTCACTTCTAAAGTCTCTGAATGACACGTGTTTCTGATGCTCCACCGCTGCTCTTATTCACATCCAAACCATAAATCAGTGTAAGAATAATGAACAAACTGACTCTGAATCTGTTTCCATGTGTTTTTCTTATAGTGAGCACAGGACTCGTCTTTGTCAATCAGGAGAAGAAGAACTGGAGAGACGCTCAGAGTTACTGCAGACAGAATCACATTGATCTGGTCAGTGTGAGGAACCAGAATGAGAGTCAACAGATTCAGAAGTTCATCAGTGATAGTCTCATATCTGATGATGTCTGGATCGGCCTGTTCAGAGTCAGAGACTCATGGCAGTGGTCAGATCAGAGGAACTCCTCATTCAGAGACTGGCATCCTAATCAACCTGATAATTATGGAGGTGTTGAAAACTGTGCAGTGACTGAATGGGGGGCTCAGAAAAAATGGGGTGACATCTCTTGCAACAGCCAATTTCCTTTTGTGTGTCATGAAGGTGAGCAGATCCTCTCAAAACACACACAGTCCATCATCAGCTCCAGATATCTTAAAGTTCACGCTACATGTCTGACATGACAGATTGGTCAGTGTATATTTTGGCCATTTGATTTTCCTTATAGAAACGGGTATTAAAAAACTAAACACAGCTCCTTTTTCGTTTTTTCGTTTTTTAAACAACACGAAAAACAAGAATTCAGGTTGATTTTTCGTTTTTCTTTCAGAGGTGGAAAATTAATAAACGGCTTGAATATTCAATTTCTACACGTGGGCGGGAATTATACACGCCTTTCTGCTGATTGGTCAGCCGAAGATCAAACTGCTCCGTCATCGGTTCTTCCTCAGTTCCACACAGCAGAATAAAAGTCCTGCGCTGCTACAGCTGTACGGATTCTTAACGCGTTTATTGCAGCTACATTTAATCTTTTATTCTTCAAACAACCAGACTAACGAATGGCTCGACACAACCCGTACCGGGGCAGAGCCTATAGGCCTACAGGGCTTTCTTCTGTGTAGATAGAAATTCACACACACTTCACATCAGCTGGGCATGGCAGGATATATGACGGCTGTCCACCCCGGTTGCCTAGTAAAAATAAATAAATAAAGATATGAATTAATTAGTTGTAAATTAAATATTTTAAACACTAATACAAAAAGCAAAGAATCATGCGTTGACATAGCCTATGGCCTATAATGTTCACGCAAGAACTGTCATTCTGACTAAGTGACAACCAGAGAACAACAGAGATGTTAAAAAAAAAATGTATTAACATTTATTATAATTGATATCTCAAAGAATGCGCTTGTGCTCTGAGCGAGCTGCTGCACACACACAGGACTGCAACACAAGATTTTCACTTGCCATTTCGGTTTGTTTCTCACCAGCAAACCCTATAGAAGCAATAGCCTACCTTCAGAACGCTTGGAATTTAGCCTACGACAAGAGTTGCATAAGATTATTTTACAAATGTGCATCCACTTGAAAAAAATTTTATTGGCAAATGCGAGCAAATGCGTATTCTTGACGCATTTATTGCAACTTGCATTTCATCTCTTTCTCATGAAACCATCAGACTAACGAATGGCTCGACACAACCCGTCCCGGGGCAGAGCCTAGACAGGGCTTTCTCCTGTGTAGACCAGCGGCTTTAGACCAGCAAAGTGCCAGGGGGTCCGCGAATTTGCTGTATCATACCGTATTTTCCGTCACGTTTTTTATTATCATGAAACATGCTGTGATTTATCCCAAAGTGACTAAAAAATGCATTTAACATCAAATAATCGAAATGTTGACTTTTAAAAGTAGACTGGTTCGCTGTAGGCTATTTCGTTTCACGTTTGTGGTGTGCGTCAGATGTTCAAGGAGACCGAGGCGCACGCAGCGCATCCTGTTTTATTTCTTTTTAAAGGCATGACTTTGTAGTCATTTTAAATGTGCCCAAATAAAATTACACATTTTACTGTTTCGATGATGATTATGATGTTCACTCGTCTGTAGCCTATGGTGATGACAGTATTAGGCTAAGTTATTTCCCCTGCTGAGGAAAACATCTAATTTGGTGCCGGCGCCTCACATTATTATCAAAATAAAACACAGACAGCCAAACATTTAAACATATTCTGCTTTAATTGGTCTTTTGTACAATGGTCAATGGTTACAATAGGTCTTTTGGGCAAGTAGAATGCGTATAGCCTGTGGTGTTGTTGTAGCCATTTTATTTACTGGTAGCCTATTTTATACTAGTATACTACACACACACAAAAAACATATTGTGTTTATTGCCCCACCCACATTAATTTTGGGCTGAATCACTGTTATAATTAGGCTATGGGGTCCTTGTAAATTTAAAATCCACTTATGGCTATACGCATGTAAAAGAGACATAGGCTAGGCTATTGTAAGTGTTTATTTCATAAATGAATGTAGGCTACCTCGCATCTCCCATACACTTCTTTGGTCTGTTTTGTTTGGATGGCCAACTCTCACAATCTGTGTGAAAGCTGCGGGACACACAGGACAGCGCGGAGAGAACGCACATGATGTGCTTTGGAAGTTTACTTGGCAGAGAAAATAACACACACCGTTTTGCTTGACATCAATTAACACTCACTATTAAAGATAAACTCAAAAACAAAAGGTAACTATAACATCTGTGTATTTCCTGAACACTTCACTAGGCCTACTGGTCTGCGCTTGACTGTTGGCGTGTTTATCTGCTTTAGTTTATTTAACTCATCGCAACTTAGGCTATTGGAACTGTGTGAACTGTTGTTCTCCGGTTGTCAGTCAGAATGACAGTTCTTGTGTGAACGTTATAGGCCCAACAGACCCAAGTCAATGCATTATTTTTTTCCATTTTGTATTAGTGTTTAAAATATTTAATTTACAACTAATTATATTCATTTATATCTTAATTATTATTATTTTTTAAACACTGGGCAACCGGGGTGGGCAGCCGTCATATATCCTGCCATGCCCAGCTGATGTGAAGTGTGTGTGAATTTCTATCTACACAGAAGAAAGCCCTGTAGGCCTATAGGCTCTGCCCCGGTGCGGGTTGTGTAAAGCCATTCGTTAGTCTGGTTGTTTGAAGAATAAAAGATTAAATGTAGCTGCAATAAACGCGTTAAGAATCCGTACAGCTGTAGCAGCGCAGGACTTTTATTCTGCTGTGTGGAACTGAGGAAGAACAGATGACGGAGAATCAGGGTATCTTGCGTCCATTCCAAATCCATTTTCAATTAAAAAAAAGAAAACGAAAAAACAAATCGTTTTTCTTTTTTTCATTATTTTCAGAAAAACGAGATTTCTGCTTGATTTTTCGTTTTTCGTTAAGAAATAGAAAAATGTATAAACAGTTTGAATATTCGATTTCTACATGTGGGCGGGAATTATACGCCCCTTTCTGCTGATTGGTCAGCCAAAGATCAAACTGCTCTGTCATCGGTTCTTCCTCAGTTCCGCACAGCAGAATAAAAGTCCTGCGCTGCCACAGCTGTGTGGATTCTTAATGCTTTTATTGCAACTACATTTCATATATTTTTCTCATCAAACAACCAGACTAACGAATGGCTCGACACAACCCGTACCGGGGCAGAGGCTAGGCAGGGTTTTTTCGTGTAGATATAAATTCACCTCTTTGCATCAGCTGGCAGGATATATGACGGCTGTCATAGCCTACCTTGGTTAAATAAATAATTAAAAATAAATATTTTAAACACTAATACAAAAATGAAAGAATAATGCGTTGTAACCAGACAACCGGAGAAAAACTTTTAAAAGACATAGGCCTACTCTTTTATTTTATGATTTATGCCTGTTTTATTCAAATGGATTATAATTGATACCTCAAAAGGGTGCTTGTGTAGGCTACTGCTGCACACAAGATTTTCATTAAAGCCTGTAATATCTTGCCATTTCAGTTTGTTTCTCAAACCCAGTATACCTTCAGAGCGCTTGGAATATATAGCCTATGGCACGAGTTGCATATATGGATTATGTTGCGAGATATTTGCATCCGCTTTTAAAAAAAAGGGGCAAATGCGAGCAGGACATTTTTTTGTGTCTGTGTGTTCCGAAAAAAAAAAGAAAGTAATAAGCATAACATCATTTTGTAGGTAGCCTACCCTATTTCACACAGTTCCAATAAATTGCGATGGGTTAAATAAACGTAATAAACTGCAGATAAACGCACCAAACAGGCGGGGACATGTTCAGGAAATACGCAGCAGTTATACGTTGAGTTTATTTCATATTAAGTAAATAAATGTCCAATGACCCCCATATAATTAGGCAGTGACAAAGTTAATGTGGGTGAGGATAATTAACACAATGTATAGCCTATAATGCATCCTATGCATTTGGTAATACTTTCCCTGGTTTTTACTTTTTTTGGTTTTTACTTCCCCTCGCTGAATGACAAATCCTTAAATTAATGTTATTAAGAAAACAACAAGAATGAAAAATATAAGTAGCCATATAATAAAAAAATATACATAGAAGCCTATATAAAAATAGTCTAGCCTATATATTGTGCCATTTATTACAAACAACATTTAGTTTAAATACCAAGCCTAAATGAAATTATTTGAATAGAAACTGTATCGACGTTGGACTGTATCGGACATCTTTCATTCGGTCCAAAGTTTCCATATTTGCAATGTAACATTTGATTATAATACTAGGCCTATTTATGTAAAGAAGGCTTCGTCCAGTCTCATATGCGCATAGGCTAAATTGGTATCTATCTTTACATGCAGAGATAGGTGTGAGTTTGGAATAAAAGCAAGTACTGACTGGCACAATTTAATATGTCTGTTTTACAATATTAAGGCTAAGCACAATAACTTTTTATATGTTTGGTTTTATTTTGATAATGAACAGGCTGCGATGTCAAGTCAGCAATGCCAGAACTGTTATGTGAGCGCGCGAGTCTCCGGCGCCATGACTTCATTTTTTCCTCATTGGAAGCTGTAAAATATTTATTTTATTTGTGTACATTTAAAATTACTACAAAAGGTCATGCCTTTGTAAAATAAACAAAACAGGATGCGCTGCTTTAGCGCGTCTCGGTCTCATAAACATCTCTCTGACGCACACCAGAAACATGAACTAAAATACAGCGAATAGACGCGCCTACTTTTAAAAAAGTCAACATTTCGATTATTTGACGTTCAATACATTATATAAGTCATTTTGGAATAAATCAGAGCATGTTTCGTGATAAAAAAAACGTAACTTTACAGTCAGGAAAATACGGTAGGATAGCCTAGCAAATTATTTCGCTGACCCCCTGACACTTTGCTGGTCTAAAGCCGCTGGTCTACACAGAAGAAAACCCTGCCTAGCCTCTGCCCCGGTACGGGTTGTGTCGAGTCATTCGTTAGTCTGGTTGTTTGATGAGAAAAATATATGAAATGTAGTTGCAATAAAAGCATTAAGAATCCACACAGCTGTGGCAGCGCAGGACTTTTATTCTGCTGTGCGGAACTGAGGAAGAACCGATGACGGAATAGTTTGATCTTCGGCTGACCAATCAGCAGAAAGGGGCGTATAATTCCCGCCCACATGTAGAAATCGAATATTCAAACTGTTTCTACATTTTTCTACCTCTGAATGAAAAACGAAAAATCAAGCAGAAATCTCCTTTTTCGTTTGTCTGAAAATAATGAAAAAAAGAAAAACTATTTGTTTTTTCGTTTTCTGAAAATGGATTTGGAATGGACGCAAGATACCCTGATTACGGAGCAGTTTGATCTTAGGCCGACCAATCAGCAGAAAGGCGTGTATAATTCCTGCCCACGTCTAGAAATCGAATATTCAAGCCGTTTATTAATTTTCCACCTCTGAAAGAAAAACGAAAAATCAACCTGAATTCTTGTTTTTCGTTTTGATTAAAAAAAGAAAAAGGAGCCGTTTTTTGTTTTTTAATCCCCGTTTCTATAAGGAAAATCAAATGGCCAAAATATACACTGACCCAGATTCCTCCACAGTGTTTGTTCTGCATGTTGTTTTTGATCAGTCTCTCTCTAGTTTTAGCTTGTGGTTTGTTTTGTGTCCAGATAAACTGATTCTGATCAAAGAGAACCGGACGTGGTCTGAAGCTCTGAGATACTGCAGAGAGAATCATGTGGATCTGGTCTCGGTTCATTCAGTCGAGATGCAGCGTGAGGTGATGAATGTGGTTAAAGGGGCGTCTACTGCGGAGGTGTGGTTGGGTTTACACAACTACTGCATCATGAACATGTGGATCTGGCTGAGCGGAGAGACCGTGTGCTATCAGAACTGGGCTCCAGGGAACGGAACGACACCGGAAAACTGCAGCCTCGAGAAGAGAAAAGGAGCAGTTCAGTCTGGAGGAGATCAGCGCTGGATCAGCCGTCCTGAAAGCCACAAACTCAACTTCATCTGCACAAATTCTGAGTGAAAACATGTGAATGTTTGTGTGTTTACCCACATTCACTGTTTTCATTCCTCATTATTTTTCTTATTTACTTTCATCTGTTTGGTTTGCTCTTTAGTAATTTCTAAATTAATCTACTAATTGTGTTTTAAAAGTCTTATTGAAGTTTATGTTAATTATCATGACATTATGTTATCAAAGTTTTCTGACAGCAATGATTACTGTTCTTTAGACGTCTAAAATACTAACACAATATATGTGTGTTTTAAGAATCTCTTTGCCTATCTGGTGTGTTTATGTCTCTATGTTTTTACTAATATTATCTGTAGTAATAACTGGTTGAATGTGATTCTGTGAGAACAGCTCTTCATAATAATAATTATTTTGTGTATTTTATATTATGTCTCAGAATTAAATATGGTTTATTCTTAAAGGCAGAAGTGAAGTGATGTCACAATTAACTGTCAATTAAATGTAATAAATATGTAAAATGTACATTTGTGTCGTGTTTTGTTTTAGTTTTCTGTTCATGTGTGAGTTTCTTGTTAATCTATGGTTGTTGATTAGTTCTGTCACCTCTGTTTGTCTGCATGGTTTCTGATTGATGTGTGTCTTCTGTTCAGGTGTTAAACTGTAAGCTTCTTGTCTGGTATTAGTCATGTTTAGTTGTGTGTGAGCAGTTTTCTCCTGTGAATTTCTGGATTTCAGTTGGTGGATTAAAAATAAAGGTTTCTTTGGATTTCTGCTTCGTCTTGTGCTTTGGATCTACATGACAGCGTGACAGCGTTTGATTGTCGATTGTGTTTGTTTGAAAAACAAAATATTTAGACATCTTCATCCTGTTCAAAAGGACGACTGGGTCAGAGCATCTCCAAAACTGCAGCTCTTGTGGGGTGTTCCCGGTCTGCAGTGGTCAGTCTCTATCAAAAGTGCTCAAGGAAGGAACAGTGGAGAACCGGCCACAGGGTCATGAAGGACCAGTGGAGAACCGGCCACAGGGTCATGAAGGACCAGTGGAGAACCGGCCACAGGGTCATGAAGGACCAGTGGAGAACCGGCCACAGGGTCATGAAGGACCAGTGGAGAACCGGCCACAGGGTCATGGACGGCCGAGGCTCATTGATGCCCGTGTGGTCCGATCAAACAGACGAGCTACTGGAGCTCAAATTGCTCAAGAAGTTAATGCTGAGATAATAGGCTACACATATTCTGAATCTTAATGAGTCATATGGACTATAATGTCAGACCTGTATAATCCAGAAACAAACTGATGCATCATCAACAGCCAGCAGCAGTATTCTGTTCTGACCAATTGCGTAGCTTAAGCAAAGGCTTAACAGATAGCGTACAACTTGAAAAAAGAACTCCAGAAAGCAGTCTTCATAACTTTAGTGACTTTACTGGTGATTCACTTCTCAATATTTTTTCTGTAAAACTACAAACAAGAAGAAAAACATGTATGAACATTATGTTCACATTTACATACACATATCCAGCTTAACATTACGGTTTGTAGATAGTTCCTTTCACTTAATTTTAAGTAATAAACACAGAGAAATGATATTCAAATGAGATAATGTACAAACAGAAGATGAACTAGCATGTGCCGACGCTACAACTTTGCACGTTATCAATAACACAAATCAAGTGTGCTTATAACAGAAATATAGCAATAATCTCTGTTCTAAAAATTATTTAAAACACTTTAAATCACTAATTAGTGAAAAATATTGCACTTACAGACATATATTTCCAAGGTTTAAACGATGGAATCAATAGCCGATAGAAATTGCGTGCCCGTTGTTATTGACTGCGTTCACTGAGGGAAATCGAAAGTAAACTTTATAAACATAGCGCAGTACCTTAAATGTCCAGTGGGAGGCGGAAAAGAAACACAGCTAAACATAAGCAACAGCACACTCCCCGCCTGGTATAATAAATTATTATACCACTATTTATCCTTCTGACTTCCCCGGCAGGAGTAGTACAACTTCTGAGACAGGCCTTAAGTAAACCTTTGCAGATCCTTCTTTAATTATCTTTACCTCCACCTTCCTCACTTTATCATCACTGCTGGGTATGGTTTCCATGATAAGTCCAATCGGCCACTCGTTACGTTTCACATTTGAGTCCTTAAGCAAGACAACATCACCTATCTCAAGATCTCGCTTTTTCTCAGTCCATTTCCTCCGTACTTGCAATGTTGCAAGGTAGTCTCTCCTCCATGCCTTCCAGAAAGCATCCGCCAGACACTGAACCTGTCTCCATTCTTTCTTGTAGAGGTCCTTCATGTCAAAGTTCCCAAGAGGTGCTGGTATAGTGCTAGCCTTTTGGATGAGAAGCATTGCTGGGGATAGAACTTCCAATGTGTCAGGATCAGAAGAAATAGGAAGTAAAGGTCTAGCATTCATTATTGCCATGACCTCTGACATCAGAGTAGTCAAAACCTCATGGGTAAGATGGGAAAGACCGTTTTTTAGCAGCAATGCATCCAGAATGCGACGTGCTATGTTGATCATTCTTTCCCAAGCTCCTCCCATGTGGGAAGAGTGGGGAGCATTAAACGTCCATACGCAACCATGTTCCTGTAAGTAACCTTTCAGTTCTGGATCATCAGTATTTATGTTCAGTTCTCGACAGGCTCCGATGAAATTAGTCCCTCTGTCAGATCTGAAGTGTTTGACTGGTCCGCGAACTGCCAAGAACCGCCTGAGGGCATTAATGAAACTTGAAGTTGACATGGACTCGATGACTTCCAGGTGGACAGCTCTAGTATTTAAGCAAGAGAAAATGACCACCCATCTTTTACTTTCAGCACTGCCCCCTCTAGTGCGGCGTGATGTTATATTCCATGGCCCAAAAACATCCAGGCCCACATGAGTGAATGGAGGATCCACTTTCACTCTGTCCGAAGGTAAATCTGACATTTTCTGGACTTCAAATTTTCCTCTTAACTTCCTACAGATAACGCACTGATGAATCACATGGTTGATCAGTTTTGTTCCTTTTACAATCCAGAGCCCTGCTGATCGTAGTGCACCAGCAGTTAGATGACGTCCTTGATGAGCCACTTGATCATGGTAGTGTCTGACCAACAACGTGGCTACGTGTTGATTCGCTGGAATAATTAGTGGGTGCTTTTCCTGTTCAGACATTTCTGCTGATTGTAAGCGACCTCCCACTCTAATCAGTCCTTCACTGTCTACAAAGGGAGATAGATTCTTCAGAGCACTTTGCTGTGAGATTTCCTCACCTTTCTCCAAACTTTTGAGTTCATCTTTATAGTGCTCTTGTTGCACACATTTAATGATGAAGGTCTTTGCTTGTGTGAGCTCAGTCTGGAGACCTTTTTTGCACAAATGCCAGCCTTTGCAATCCCCTGCATTTCCCTCTTGAGAAAATGATTTTGAAACATGGACAAGCATGAATTTGTTTTGGATAAAGGCAGCTCAGATCAGTGTGGTTGGGTTTACGTCACTCCTGCACTGTGGGACTCTGGTTCTGGGTGAGCGGAGAGACCGTGTGCTATCAGAACTGGGCAATAGATGATTCAGATCAATGTGAGTCTGCAGTGAGATCTGGAGCAGTTCAGTCTGGAGGAGATCAGCGCTGGATCAGCCGTCCTGAAAACAACAAACTCAACTTCCTCTACAGAAATTATTAAGTGTAGCGTCCAGTCGAAAGAAGTCAGCCAACACTGATGATTTAGTGACCTTTTAATGAGTTTCTTTGCAGATCATAAACCAACGTAAGAGCTGAACACAAAATAAACAAAACAACGTGTCACTCTCACTCAAACATTAGCCATTTTCATTGACATTTTTTCAGTATGAACCAAAGCTTAACAAAACATCCTCTACACCATAAGACATAGCATACCTTGTTGCCACTTTCGACAGAGGCTATCTTCTTAATCTCTTTAACCTTTATTTTCAAGGTTTCACCTTCTCTTTATTTCTAGAGATTCTTTCCTTGTCCCTTTTCCCTTTTTTTTTTTTCTTAGATCCCCCGCGCCTCTCGTAATTTCAAAATAAAAGCCAGTTTCCGCTAAACAGGAAGTGTCAAAATAAAAGCATTTAAATGTATACCGTGTACATTCGAGGTCCTTTACACTCCCACCAAATTATTTTCAGTTTTAACACACTTACATTTAAATGTAAATAATTTTAAATGAAACAATCCCTTCGATGAACAACTATTAACCTTATAAGTTTAACTGTATGTTATCTTACAGTTTTCTCTTAAGAAGATTCTAATAGTAGAACTAACTTATGAACTGGACGTTCAACCACAGACACTCTGCTCTGCCTTTCACCCTTTCTGTTCAGATTTCTGTCACCAAGAATTATTTTGACCCTCCTAACAAGTCCATCTTTGTCTGTTACTGTCTCCGAGACTCTTCCAAGCCTCCACACCGATCTTGGTTGTGTTTCGTCAGTGTCCGTCACTACATCACCTACTTGAATGTTTCTCTTAGGACTGTGCCACCGTTGTCTGACCATTATGTTATGGAGATACTCCTTCCTCCAGCGGTTCCAAAATTGCTCTGCTAGGAACTGTACTTGACGCCATCTCTTCTTTCCATACAAATCCTCTCTAACGAACTTCCCAGGAGGAGGTAGAGCAGTAGTAGATTTCATGGTGATGAGGTGATTAGGAGTAAGTGGTTCCAAACTGTTTGGATCGTTCAGGTTCTCTGTTGTAAGAGGGCGACTATTCACAATCGCTGCTGCCTCATACAAAAAGGTCCGTAGGGAAGCATCATTGAGTCAAGCAGATGAGAGTGTGAGTGTAGCGTTGAGAACATTCCTCACAGTCCTTATTTGTCTTTCCCACACTCCGCCTGCATGACTTGCGTGAGGTGCATTTAAGACGAAATCACATTGCTTTTCTGCAAGAAAGGTTCTCAGTCTCTCCGCATCAACTTCCTGTAGAGCTGTAGCGAGTTCATTTTTGGCCCCTACGAAATTGGTTCCTTGGTCACACTTAATTTGCTTGACTGAGCCACGTAGTGCTATGAAGCATCGCAGTCCGTTGATAAAGGCATCGGTTGATAGGTCATCCAACATTTCTACATGAATTGCACGAGAACAAAAGCATGTAAAGAGCAGGCCATATCTTTTGTTTTCTTTGCGTCCTTGTTTAATGATAAACGGCCCGAAGACATCCATGCCACAATAGGTGAAAGGTGGAGAGGGTTCTACTCTTTCTGTGGGGAGATCACTCATTTTCTGTTCTTCCACGGCTTGCCTTAGTCTCCGACAAAACACACATTGGCGAATATAGGATGCAACTGTTTGGCTCAGCCTGGGGATCCAATAGCCACTGGATCGAATCTGATTAATGGTAAAGCCTTTGCCCTGATGATGAACCCTTTCATGATGGTATGCAATTATCAGTTTTGTGACATTATGTTCTCTTGGAATGACTGTTGGATATTTGAATGAGTTAGGAAGAGATGAACTGTGTAGTCGTCCTCCCACCTTGAGAAGGCCATCACTGTCTAAAAAAGCATCAAGATGGTAAAGTTGGTTGTTCCTTGGTAATGGTCTACCTTTGCTCAGTATTTTTATTTCCTCTTGATATACTTGTCTTTGCAGATCTTTGACAACCACGAGTTCGGCATTTTGTCGTTCATTGAAAGTAGAGTGTGCATTTGATTTGTCATTCAGTAGACGGCGTCTAAGACGTGCTACGGCACTAACTGCATGAGACCAGGATGCAGGTAAGGCTCATATATTCTGCAGTTTGCGTGTGTAATGTTTGCACCTTTCTCACCTCAGGATCTCCGACTGGAAGCTCTGTGTTCCCATTTGCTGGAAGTTTTATTTCCTTTTCCCACAGGAATTTTGGGGCCTGTGAACCAGTCGGATGAGAGCAGTCCATCTACCGTTGTTCCCCTAGATGCCTTGTCTGCGGGGTTTTCATAGGTTGAAACATAAAACCACTGTTGAGGGGTCGTGTTGTTTCGGATCTTTTGCACCCTGTTTGCAACAGATGTGTGGAAACGTCTTGCTTCATTACTTATGTATCCTATAGTGACTTTGGAGTCTGTCCAAAAGAACTCTTCCACATCGCTGTACAGTAGCTCCTCCCTGAGCATGTTACTCACTGTGACTGAGACGGTTGCAGCTGTGAGTTCTAATCTTGGGATTGTGGTGACCTTTGTGGGAGAGACGCGTGCTTTCCCCATGACAAAAACGCAGTGGACATCTCTGTCCTTATTTATCAATCTTAGATAAGAACACTGTCCGTATCCAGTGGTGCTTGCATCTGAGAAGTGATGCAGTTCTCTTTTTACCACTTCTCCAAAGTTGGTAGGCACATAACATCTAGCTATTTGCAATTTCTCCAAATTGATTAGATCCCTTTTCCAGCACTCCCACTGTGATTTCAGATGTGCAGGTAGTAGATCGTCCCACCCGGTTCCTTGTTTCTTGTAGGATTCTTTTGCCATTGAGGAGATAAGGGGCGACGAATCCTAGAGGATCGTATATCGCTGCAACCGTGGATAATATTCCACGGCGTGTGGGAGGTTGGTCCTTCAGGGCGATGTTGAAAGTGAAACAGTCTTTTTCTATGTTCCAATGAATGCCTAGTGCTCTTTCAGTTTGTGTCTCACAGAACGCAAGATCTTTAGTCTTGATGTTAGATGCATGCTCTGACTTCGGTATGCTGCTTAGAACGGCACTACTGTTGGACACAAACTTATGCAATCGCAGGCCACCTCTGGCACACAGTTCACGTGCCTCTTGAGCTAGCTGCATGCCGTCTTCCACTGTTTTCACACTTGTAACTCCATCATCCACATAAAAGTCTCTGGCTATGAACTGGGAGCCTAGTTGGAAAGTAATGTTGTTCTCTTTGGCCAGATGTTTTAACGCATAGTTAGCACAGCCTGGCGAAGAGACAGCACCAAAGAGATGCACCTTCATCCTGTACACTCGAGGTTGTGTGCTTGTGTCTCCATCTCTCCACCACAGGAAGCGAAGGTAGTTACGATCTCTCTCCTGGACTTGGAATTGATGGAACATTTTTTCTATGTCACACAGTAGAGCTATTTGATGTCGTCGAAAACGTAAAAGGACCCCTGTCAGATTGTTAATCATATCTGGACAAGCCAGGAGATGTTCGTTGAGACTGGTCCCTTTATGTTTGGCCGAGCAGTCAAAAACCACACGCAACTTTTCAGGTTTCTTAGTATGATAGATGCCATGGTGTGGTATATACCATATCTCACCAGGGAGTCCATCATCTTCAACTTCTTCTGCTTCACCCTTTGCAATGATTTCGTTCATGTACTTAATATAATCCTCCTTGTATTTCTCGTCTCGGGTGAATTTCCTTTCGAGGTGATTAAGTCGGATTTCTGCGAGCTGTTTGTTATCAGGCATTTGTGGTCTTTCTTTAAATGGCAGTGGCATCTCATAATGCCCTTGTTTGGTTCTCTTTATGCCTTGTTGAAGTTTATCAAGGAAGACAAGATCTTCCTAAGACACTGTGATGTCATTTTCACTGAGTTCTCTGAAGTCACCTTCCAGTGCACGGATTGCATCCATGGGAGTTACTGGGGGAATTTCTTTGACGATAACACGATGACAGAGGCTGCTCATCATACCTGTCTCAAGGTGGGGTTCTGAACTACCAACTATGCTCCACCCTAGGTCTGTCTGAATGGCGTATGGTTCATCATCTCCGCCTAATATTGTTTGCCTGGGTGCCAAAGCTCTGGGGCAGTTGTAGCCTATGAGGAGACTCACTTCACAGTTGAGGAGAGGAGGGATTTCATCTATGATTTGTGAAAAGTGACTCCAGCGCTTGGCTGTCTCACAGGTTGGTATGTTTTCACGATTGGCTGGTATGTAATCTTTTGTGTATGCATGAGACAGTTTGATGATCGTTGTTGAACTGTAGCCTCTTACGAGGAGATCAGACACCCTTCCACTATTTACAACAGTGTTCTTTCCCATCATAGTGGTTAGTTTTAGTTTCACTGGAGACACCTCGGGTTGAAGTTCATGACTAACATCCTGGTCAATAAAAGCAGTATCACTCTGCGTGTCTAACAATGCATATACAAGTTTTTCTTGGCATGGGTTTGCAGCAGATGACACCCACACTGGAACTATCATTGAGGTACTGACAGACTGTCCTTCTCTGGCAACATGGAGTGACATGGCGGGTGTTGTCGCTAATGTGTGATTCTGTGTTGTATCTTCCATGTTCACATGCCTTTGTCCTTTCAGATCTTTATAGTAGTTCTCATCATGAAGGTAAGTTGGGTGTCTTTTAGTGCAAATGTCACAGGTGAGGCGGTGTCTACAGTCCTTTGCACTATGACCTTGTCTCAAACATCCGTAACACAATTTATTGTCTTTAACACATGTCCTTCTATCTTCCAGGGACATTTTCATGAAGTTTGGACATTTGTGAAGCTGGTGTGTGCCTTCGCAGAATATGCATGGAGGTCTCATGTACATTTTGGTTGCTGGTTGTTTGTCAGTTTGCACTGTAGTCTTCATGTTAAATGCACTTGCCTTATTCCTTTTAATGTCCTTTAGATTCCTTTTATCGTTGGTTGATTCAAGAGAGCGAATCGCATGGATGGAAGTTACTGGGTTGCAGGCAACTTCTGCTTCTAGGGACAGGAATGTGGCGAAATCACTGAAGCTGGGAAAGTCTTTGCCCTCCATTAGTGTCTTTGTAACTTGACGATTCCACCTGGCGGCTGTCCATTCGGGTAGTTTTTGTAACAATTTTTGATTTTCGTCGCAGTCGTTTAGGATTTCCAATCCTTTTATATGAGGCATGGCACGCATGCATGCATTTACAAAATCTGCGAAGTTTCTCAATCCTTCAGCATCCTTTGAGTATATTTTTGGCCAGCAGGACAGTTTCTCTCTGTATGCTTTCTGGATAACAAATGTCTGACCATATCGTTGGTTGAGCCTTTCCCAAGCATCTTGGTAAGCTTCTTCATCATTTCTATAAAAAGTTCCCTCAAGGCATTTACGTGCCGGACCGCTCACATATCTTTTTAAATAGTACAGTTTATCTGCAGCAGAGATGCCCTTTTGGTCAATTAGTGACATGAAGGTGGATTTCCATTCAATAAAATGAATTGGT
>JARQWZ010002574.1:77500-219706 GCA_033150135.1 Gobio occitaniae
ACAATTCTGCACATCTGGTACTTTGCATAGCAGAGCTAGCTGTATGACATGTAGGCTGGATCTATACTTGCTGGGTAAATTGGCAAGTTACCAATACACCGCACAAAGCTTGTGGATCTTTCTAGCTGTGCCTAAAGTTTGAAGCATCTGAAGTATTGGAACATACACTGCTGTGTGTCCATTGGAATCCACAGTATATTGAAGTGGCAATACCAGAGGATAGTTATCCTCCACATATCTTTTCCTTCGCTTAGCAGTGGACATCTCTGCACCTTCTGCAGTAGCACTGACAAATATATTATTTTTCACTACAGCTTCCACTAATTCATTGAGAAGGACTTCACTGATAGTCTGATCATACTCTCGCAGAACCATGATGATTGAGTCTCTCACAAGAGGTTTGGACAGTGAGAATATCTGTACCAAATGTTCAACTATGTCTTGTATAGCCATTTCTGATACATGAAGAACACTGTGCGTTTTCAAGAACAAAGAAGCCAAGTTGTTCCTCAATTGAGCTTGCAATTCACCGGTGTCATACCTTGACTCAAGAGGATTACAGTCAGTAGTCTCTAGCTCAGGAGAATTCTGAGAGGAACCAGGCTCATTAGATTCAACTAGACTTTGCATTGAGGAGCTGTCAGTTACTGTCAAGATGACCTCGTCCTTAAAATCAGAGACATCACCATCTGGATGACTCCTACTTTTGTGGGCATTAAAGGAGGAATAAACATTAGTAGAGTACGGACACTTTCTGAATGGACAGTACACCATCTCATGTTGTTTTAAATGGGTCCTTAAATAAGAGTTTTATCGTTAAACGGCTGCTTCAGTCCACATATAGGACAGATGAATGATGTACATTCCAGATGATTTACACTATGCACAGCTATCTGAGTATGTAACTGTGTTAAGTAAATTTTTAAAGCATTTATTGACTGAAATGTGCAGATACAGTCATAGAGACATGGCAATGGGCTGACTGAGGAAACATTAACATGGTGCAAACGATAGTGTTCAAGCACCTGTACCCTTTTATCAAAGATAGCAGCACAAATTTGTGTTGTGAACTCAGTATTCGTTCACATTTTAGTATCTCCATGCAATGAATATGTATTAAAATTGATAATTGGACATCAACATACCAAACTGAGCTGCCAGATGCTTCACTTTTAGCCTGAAAATAGAGAGATTGAGAAGTTAGTCAGGTTTCAATATTTACCAAAACGCTAGGACAAATATATGGTAATGTCATGTGGCACTAATCAGTTTTTAACTTAATATGCATTAGGCTCTATTTGAAATATGGGGTTAAAAATATCAGTCTGATCCCATAAAACAAACCTTAAACTTTTAAATATTTATTTATACTGTAACTGTATAATTAGGTTTTTTTAAAAGTAACATTTTAAGCAAGAACAGGAATGTCCCAGTTAAATAACACAAGCTTTACTGCTATGGCTTGAGAACATTATTTGAATACATTTGATAAATACCTGTTCTTACGAACAAAGTGCATCGAATTATTGTCAAAACTCTGAATAACACTAATGTTCAAGCATGCATACCCATTAAATATGCGCCACAGCCCGCCATTTTGAGATCATTAAAATTTGTTGCCCAACTTTTTAAAGTGTGCACAACAGATGCAAATAGACATACTTTGATATATTTAAGGGAGAATTAACTAATACAGTTGCCTCTGTAATTCGCCGTGGTGTTTTACTCCATTTTTACCTTTAGTGAGGCAGTACAAAATGTCTCAAATCCTTATTCGGTTTGCAAATGCATACAATACATTAACTGCTAAGACACTAAATACATTTGCAGAAAATAAAAGGGAACTTGCCAGATTAGAGTGCCCAGCGAGAAGAAGATTATAATGGCAGGCAGCACAATGAAGAAGAGTTTGTCATCAGCAGATTCAGATAACTGCATGATTCACAAAGGTCCGCAACGCAACACCACGGCAAATTCCAATCCAGATCAATATCTTCTCCTGCGCTATTTTTATCAAATAAGCGCAAGTTTTTCAGAGTGTTGCAAACTTATAGCTTAACAATTTTTATGACACGAGTCAGCCGAGTAAAAGAAACATCAATGTCTTTTCACAAACCGCACACAACGGCCAGTTGAAGGAGGAGCACGAGGACGTATGCACACGCATGACGTCAGACGGGATTATAGTAAAACTATTTGAGTGCACTGACAAAAATAAATGAAAGCATTTGAGTACAGTAAACATAAAATTACACTTTCATTCTAATTACACATTCTAAGGTGAATGAACGTTTTACTTTTTTGAGTAATTACAACACATTTTTTTAATCAAAGTTTTACTGTTTGGTCTTACAGTGTAGTTAGCAACTGCAAGTGAGATAATTTACAGTTATGTGAAACCAACTCAGTCACATCAGAGTTGGGTTCTAGTTTATATTAAATAGTTATTCCCCAGCATGTTTATCAGTTTTTGCATGCTTAACAAAGTTTACACAAGTAACAAAGTTTTCATTGTAGTATACTGGCTCTGAAACCATTCCAAAAACTTTATGCGTGTGACAGTTTGGAGACATTTGGGACCCACTTTATATTAGGTGGCCTTAACTACTATGTACTAACATTTTAATTAATCATTTGATACAATGCACTTATTGTGTACATACATGTTTTTACATTGTACTTACATTTTACCCATACCACCACACCTGTCCCTAACTTTACCCTTAAACTTACCCATACCACCACACCTGTTCCTAACTTTACCCTTAAACTTACCCATACCACCACACCTGTCCCTAACTTTACCCTTAAACTTACCCATACCACCACACCTGTCCCTAACTTTACCCTTAAACTTACCCATACCACCACACCTGTCCCTAACTTTACCCTTAAACTTACCCATACCACCACACCTGTTCCTAACTTTTACCCTTAAACTTACCCACACCACCACACCTGTCCCTAACTTTACCCTTAAACTTACCCATACCACCACACCTGTCCCTAACTTTACCCTTAAACTTACCCATACCACCACACCTGTCCCTAACTTTACCCTTAAACTTACCCATACCACCACACTTGTCCCTAACTTTACCCTTAAACTTACCCATACCACCACACCTGGCCCTAACCCTACCCTTAAACTTATCCATACCACCACACCTGTCCCTAACTTTACCCTTAAACTTACCCATACCAACACACCTGTCCCTAACTTTACCCTTAAACTTACCCAGATCACCACACCTGTCCCTAACTTTACCCTTAAACTTACCCATACCACCACACCTGGCCCTAACCCTACCCTTAAACTTATCCATACCACCACACCTGTCCCTAACTTTACCCTTAAACTTACCCATACCACCACACCTGTCCCTAACTTTACCCTTAAACTTACCCAGATCACCACACCTGTCCCTAACTTTACCCTTAAACTTATCCATACCACCACACCTGTCCCTAACTTTACCCTTAAACTTACCCATACCACCACACCTGTCCCTAACTTTACCCTTAAACTTACCCATACCACCACACCTGTCCCTAACTTTACCCTTAAACTTATCCATACCACCACACCTGTCCCTAACTTTACCCTTAAACTTATCCATACCACCACACCTGTCCCTAACTTTACCCTTAAACTTACCCAGATCACCACACCTGTCCCTAACCCTACCCTTAAACTTACCCAGTTCACCACACCTGTCCCTAACCCTACCCTTAAACTTACCCAGATCACCACACATGTCCCTAACTTTACCCTTAAACTTACCCATACCACCACACCTGTCCCTAACTTTACCCTTAAACTTACCCATACCACCACACCTGTCCCTAACTTTACCCTTAAACTTACCCATACCACCACACCTGTCCCTAACTTTACCCTTAAACTTACCCATACCACCACACCTGTCCCTAACTTTACCCTTAAACTTACCCATACCACCACACCTGGCCCTAACCCTACCCTTAAACTTATCCATACCACCACACCTGTCCCTAACTTTACCCTTAAACTTACCCATACCACCACACCTGTCCCTAACTTTACCCTTAAACTTACCCAGATCACCACACCTGTCCCTAACTTTACCCTTAAACTTATCCATACCACCACACCTGTCCCTAACTTTACCCTTAAACTTACCCATACCACCACACCTGTCCCTAACTTTACCCTTAAACTTACCCATACCACCACACCTGTCCCTAACTTTACCCTTAAACTTACCCATACCACCACACCTGTCCCTAACTTTACCCTTAAACTTATCCATACCACCACACCTGTCCCTAACTTTACCCTTAAACTTATCCATACCACCACACCTGTCCCTAACTTTACCCTTAAACTTACCCAGATCACCACACCTGTCCCTAACCCTACCCTTAAACTTACCCAGTTCACCACACCTGTCCCTAACCCTACCCTTAAACTTACCCAGATCACCACACATGTCCCTAACTTTACCCTTAAACTTACCCATACCACCACACCTGTCCCTAACTTTACCCTTAAACTTACCCATACCACCACACCTGTCCCTAACTTTACCCTTAAACTTACCCATACCACCACACCTGTCCCTAACTTTACCCTTAAACTTATCCATACCACCACACCTGTCCCTAACTTTACCCTTAAACTTACCCAGATCACCACACCTGTCCCTAACTTTACCCTTAAACTTACCCAGATCACCACACCTGTCCCTAACCCTACCCTTAAACTTACCCAGATCACCACACCTGTCCCTAACCCTACCCTTAAACTTACCCAGATCACCACACCTGTCCCTAACTTTACCCTTAAATTTACCCATACCACCACACCTGTCCCTAACTTTACCCTTAAACTTACCCAGATCACCACACCTGTCCCTAACCCTACCCTTAAACTTACCCAGATCACCACACCTGTCCCTAACCCTACCCTTAAACTTACCCAGATCACCACACATGTCCCTAACCCTACCCGTATTCCACCTCAATATCAGCAAAGGTGTTTTGCAATACAATTTGAACACAGTAAGTACATTGTACTTATTTTTTGATGTAAGTACATAGTAGTTAAGGCCACCTAATATAAAGTGGGGCCGACATTTGTATTTCATGCATCTTTGATTTTGTTTGCATTTCTTCTGAAACACTGCTTTTGAATCACCATTCTCAATGTAATGTGTGTGATTGTAATGGTGTGTGTGTGTTTACGCGGATGTGTGCGTGTGTGCGAGCGTGCCTACGTGTAAATGTTTTGTAAATGTATTCATTTCTTTGTTTTTTTTATATCACAGACAATCATCTGACACGGAATCAGATGAAGACTGACAGCCAGTCAGCCGAGGAGCCCCATCCCCTATCACCAAGAGGCAGAGGAGGGGGGAGTAAAGTGTAAAATTTGCAAAGAGTTTGATATTATATATTATTATTATATATTAGTGTGAGTTCTAATATTACAAATGTTAATTCCATATCACTTGTTTTGTCTTTCATTGCACAATGTTTAGTTTCAAGAATTGGAAAAAAAATAACACTATCATGTTTATGTTTCAGTTACTATGTGTCAGCAATTATTGACAGTAAATCTGGATAAAATAAGTACATAAGGCAGCATGCAATTTACTTTGGGTATTCCTTTTGCTAGGTGTTTTAGGAACATTTTACACGAATGTGAAGGGGTAAAACATATTTTTACATTTTGAGCTGCCTTATGTTTAATGGTATCATTGTATAGCAGATATAATCACTGTGATATATGATAGAAACATATGCAGACGTATTTCAACATAAATATTTAATTGCTAATTAGACTTATCCAACATCAGCAGACTTATAACCCAAGTTTTGGAAGTGACATCTTCATATAAATGCGTGTTTTGTGAATTTTTTGCATTTGACAGTGATAACTAGCCCGAGACAAACAAATATGGCATGAGCATATGAATCTCAACAATGGTGACATGCTTCATACTGCAGAACTACATTTTTTCCTTGCAATATTTCAGATAAATGTCTACTGATACTGACACAGTCAACAATGCAAATGAGGGGAGTATCGTGACATAATATTTCCTACATTGAGGTAATATATGTGGACAAATACAGAGGAAGTAAAATGTATTTTTTAGATAAACAAATTATGTGATGTGCTGAATGAAGCACGAGAGCCAGTGTAATAAACATGTTTAAAGCTGTAGACAGAAAACACACAACCTCTAAAATATGTAACCTCTAACTCACATGTTCATTCTTCAGACACAATTAGACTTTGAGATGTTAATATTATCCACAAACACCATACATTGACATAAAATCAAAGAGTCAAACTGCCCAACTAAAGCAAACACTGTTCACCATAACTATGACCAAACCTTTTCAATAACACATCATCATCTAAACCTCTGTTAATTCTCAAAAAGAGCTTCTGTAGACGTCTGACAGAAATAAAGTCAGTCTGGTTTGTAATAAGAAAGATTGAATGTGTTTTAAATTGATTTCATCTAAAGCTGTGGCTCAAGTCAGTTATAGTTCAGGGTTTTTCCTGCATTGAAATTTTTTTGGCGGCCGCCAAAACAAATTTTTGTCCAGACAAAGCCTAATTTGATGAGTTATTGTGATTTATGAATGATGTAGATGCTGTGCTTGTGACTGAGTGACAGAGAGAATGATCAGAGAGTTCCTCCCCCGCGCACAGTCTCTGGGTCTTCAAAATAATCACTGTGTTAGCTTTCTCATATTTCACATATTAATCCAAATCAAAAGGTGGGAAGACCGAAACCATGTTGTACATGGCACATTCGGACAATTTTTTCCTAGAATTACCACTGGGTGTGAATTGCACTCAAAAAATGTTGACTCTTTTCTGACCAGTTGACATAAAGCATACTTTCAATAAACGGGAAACAAATTATATTCAGTTATGAAGTGTTTTCTGTGTGTTGACATCTTTCGCGATGTTTATTTTATTAGTATCTTTGCTCAATATTATTTATTTTTGCTGCTTGTATTTACATTATTCGTTCTTATTATTTTTGTTATTTTTTATATTATATTTTTATATTATATTTATTATTTTTATTTGACAGTAGTCCTTTTTTCCCTGAACATAGCAAATACTGAACCGTACCGAAACCATAATACAAACCGCATACTAGCAAACTAGCATAAAGTATGCAAACATTTTCAAAGGGTGCCATGACTGAAAAAAGGTTGGGAAACACTGGGCTAGAACAACTGATCTGTCCAACACTGAACTAACAAATTAGTTTATTAATTTACTCAGAACGCATGCATCTGAAATGAGAACACAAGTGTGCTTAGCCAATTTAGCAAGAGTGGAGAGTAAGAATTATTTTTAATTATCAATAGCATTTCAGCTTATTTCTGTTGATAATGTGTAGTAAAATAAATAGCCTACAATCATTTAGACTGGAGTGAGGTGAAACCAGAACAAAGTTGTTATCAGCTAGCTGATGATATGATTATATACCAAAACAATTATCTGTAAATAGTGTAAAAAATGAGAAACAAAAGAAACAAACATCGATGTATCATACATACATACAGATCATACATAATATGAGATATCAAAATAAGATGATCAAAAGTACTAGCAGTTTTTAAATGTATTGTCAGTATTGTGCTCGCAGATCACGTGTGTGTGTGTGTGTGTGTGTCTGTCAACCACCACCGAAGACCGTTTTTGACCCAGGAAAAACCCTGAAGTTGAGAGTGCAAACATGATGTTGAATCATCATCACATTGTAACATTGATTGAATGCTATTACCATTGATTTTGTAATGAAATTTCCAGATTTTTTTCAATATTAATTGCCAGGGGCGCCGCTAGCAATGTTGGGTCTATGAAAGAATACGATGTTGAGCCTCCTACAGCACCAGCCTAGCTATCCAAAATCTTTGTCTGCAATTTAATAATACTGACAAATTAAGCTCTGCTCGCTCAACCCAGAATGCTCCAATTGGCTGATGAAACATTGATTAAAATGATTTTAATTTTAAGATTAAAAGATACAATTTATACAAAACGAAATTTACTTTAAAGGAAGGCTTTCTATAAAACAAAACTTAATGAAGTGGTCAAAATCATGTCTGACCCACTCCATGTCTCCTGGCATTGCGCATCTTATGATGTGTCCTTGCTCACTTCATCTGGGCTAACCCATGGAAACTGAGGACAAAACTGGCTTTGACCCTGTTATGAGAAGCATTAAATGATTAGTTCAATTTTCTGATAATTCACTCACCCCAATCTCATCCAAGATGTTCATGTCTGTCATTCTTCAGTCGAAAATAAATTACATTTTTTGAGGAAAACATTCCATTCTTCTCCACATAATGGACTTTGACTGCAACCAGCGGTTGAGGGTCCAAATCAATGCAGTTTCAAAGGGCTTTGAATGGCTTCAAAGGGCTCTGTGTGATCCCAGATGAGGAATAGGGTCTTATCTAGACAAAACATCTGTCATTTTCAATAAACGGACTGCCACGGACTGGCCCATCATGCTGGGACAGCGGCCCATTGGTTTGTCTTCTGAATTGACAGGCCAAAGTGAGAGAGACCTTCCCTCCTCCATATTCATAGACTGTGTCCATATGAGGCGCTGTTTTTTTTATCTGGGCGCATGAAACTGCAAAAGGTGAATATCCGCACAACGCTGCCACTGACGAACCTACGCTGCGTTTCTGCTGCTCTTTGTTGTTTTATACAATCATGTGATATGGGAACATTACAGGTTCTGTGGTTAATCAGCTGAAAACAGCCGCAAGCATGGAAATACATGACCAGGTAAATTGTAAAATGGCAAAACACACAACTACACACTTACAACTACAACTACAAACTTGTCACTCTAGCACAACCACAATTTACCTTGCAGATACTAACAGTGAAGAAATATGGTGTTTTGGCAGAAATTTATTGATTAAAAATATTGCTATTATTACTTGCATTAAATAATGCGCAATATAAATCACTTTTATAGAGACTGTTTTCATATTTTCTACATGTGTTTACAATTTTTTTTTAAAGGTCCCGTTTTCCCTGTGTTTCTGAAGCTTTGATTGTGTTTACAGTGTGCAATATAACGTGTTCATGTTTCGCGTGTCAAAAAACAGTATTTTTCACACAATTTACTTATCTGTATACCGCTGTTTTCACTGTCCTAAAAACGGCTTGAGGATTTCCTTGTTCTATGAAGTCCCTCCTTCAGAAATGCGTAACGAGTTCTGATTGGGCCAGCGGTTCCCGTGTTGTGATTGGACAGCAGCTTAGCGCACGTTACGCGGAAAGGTCACGCCTCTTACCATAACGGGGAGATGCATGCGCTCAAAGTACAGCCCCTGAAGGCCAAACAAAGGAGATTTGACTCCGGGATGAAAATAACAGCGTCTCGACGACATGGCGTCAAACTCACTCGACGAACGCAACACTTCTTCTTCTCCACGAGGGAGAGCAACAAGACCACGCCCGCTTTTCGCGTATTCTTGTGGGCGCAGGTTAGTCAACAAACTGTTCTACTGACGTCATTAAAGCAGGAAGTACAGGGATGTAGTCCAAACCGGCCGTTCGCTGTAGGCTTTGAAAGGGAACTTCTGTTAAATAAAATATCTTGCTTGGCATTGAACTTTGAGTTTTATAATTTTACAGGTATTATTTATGCTCTAACAGCAACATTACACACTAACTAAAGTTTGAATAATGGGATCACGAAGAACAGGACCTTTAATTCAATAGTTTATTATTAGGCTATTTATTTATTTTAGAAACCCATGGTAATGAGGAGCATGGTTTTACCTGTGACTACCATGATCTTACAGTTAAATGAAACTACAGTTAAACTCAGTTAAAATGTCAACAAAACATCTTTAAAGCCTGGATCCCATGAATTAAGGACAAAGCTTTTTTCTCTTTAAATGTTGTATGAACTTTTTAATTGATCTAATGCAATGTAATAATATTATTTCAATGAGAACCTCCTGAAAGATAGATATCAGTGTCTTGCATAAATTAGGTGTTAAATCGTGAAAAATATTATTGTTTTTAAAGGGGTTGTTCAACCCAAAAATTTGATCATTTACTCACCCTAATTTCATTCCAAACCTGAACTAATTTATTTCTGTGTAGCATAGAAGAAAATCATTTGAGCCTGTTTTTTTTTTGTCCATATAATATTCAATGGTATCCTATGGCCAACTGTCACGGATGCGTCAGCGTCAGCGCCAGACCTCTACACTCCGCCCACTCGCTCATCATCCCCTGAGTTCTGATCACCTGCACCTGTTTTCATCACCTGTCACCAATCCCTTGTCACTGCATTCACTGTTTTATGCACCTCCAGTTTCCACATTCAAGTGTCAGGTCTCATCGATACTACATCGCCTTTCTGACTCGTTTGCTTACCAGCTTAAGAGACTTACTGTGTTCCTCAGTCCTTCCTGCCTGTTCCCCGGATCTCCTGTCTTCAACCTGCCAGCCTCCTTCAGCCCGCCTGTCTTCCGCAGACCACTTCTGGTCATCCTGCCTTTACCAGATAAGAGACTCAGTCAGATCCATTCATCCGTTATTGCTCTCATTATACCACTCAACAAATTACCTGCTGTGACTGTTCAACTGTGCTTTAATAAACCGCATTACTGTCACGACGTGAAGGGAGGACACAAACGCAGAGGATGCGTATAACAGTTTATTAGGACAAACAGAAAGTCAAATAAACATCCGACGTGTGCAGGGACACACACGTAACAAAAATGGATAGAAGAACAGAATCCAGAGCCGTCCGTACAGCGAACTGCGGACACAGGCTGTGGAAAACACCCCTGGTGCCAGCCCAAACGGGACGCAGAAAATCTCCTCGTCTAGGCGTCCTGAGCACAACAGCGGGAAACAGGTAAGACACGAGACACAGATAACACCGTACAGGACAATAACCTTAATCTACTGACAACCAGGGAACGACACAACTGGGAATATAAGGGAGGAAGGGAATAAGCGACAGGTGAGGGAAAACAGCTCGTGATCAGAACACACCTGCGCTGAATCTCAGCGCTGATTGCCCTGGCCACGAGCTGCCGAAATTGACAGGACAAACACAGACAACAGGAAGGCCGATGACACACC
This sequence comes from Gobio occitaniae, assembly GCA_033150135.1. Lineage (NCBI taxonomy): Eukaryota > Metazoa > Chordata > Actinopteri > Cypriniformes > Gobionidae > Gobio > Gobio occitaniae. Next base: position 88,653 of record JARQWZ010002574.1, read on the forward strand.
CTGAAACCGTGACAGTACCCCTCCCCTCAGGGACGCCTCCTGGCGTCCCCGGAGGACTCACCATGATGCCGATGGAATTGGTCGATGAGAGCGCGATCCAGAATGTCGCGAGCCGGAACCCAGCATCTCTCCTCCGGACCATAGCCCTCCCAGTCTACCAGGTATTGATGACCTCTACCCCTACGTCTCACATCAAGGAGCCGCCGTACAGTGTAAGCGGGAGACACCTCGATGAGTCTGGGAGGCGGAGGGACAGAGGTCTGGGGCTGAAGGGGGGAACGTATGACGGGCTTGATCTTAGAGACATGAAAAACCTGGTGGATATTCTTAAATTGGGGGAATAATTTGAGTCGAACCGACACCGGACTGAGCACCTTAGTGATGGAAAACGGTCCAATAAATTTGGGTCCCAGTTTACGTGAGGGGAGTCTGAGAGGAATGTCCTGAGAAGACAACCAGACCTTCTGCCCACACACGTAAAGTGGGGGCTTAGTACGGTGACGATTCGCCGACGCCTTGTTCCTGTCACCAGTCCGAGTAAGGGCTTCTCTGGCGACCCTCCACGTACGGAGGCATCTCTGAATAAACAAGTGAGCGGACGGAACAACGACGTCGGACTCCTGGGAGGGGAATAAGGGTGGCTGGTAGCCTAAACAGCACTGGAAGGGAGAGAAACCCGTAGACGAGACCGGAAGGGAGTTATGTGCGTACTCGACCATAGTTAATCTGGAACTCCAAGATGACGGTTCTGCAGATGCCACACAACGCAAGACCCTCTCCAGATCCTGGTTAGCATGCTCGGCCTGACCGTTTGTCTGCGGGTGATACCCAGAGGAAAGACTAGCAGTCGCCCCCAGCTGTCGACAGAAGTCTGCCCAAAACTTTGACACAAATTGGGGACCCCTGTCCGAAACCACGTTAACCGGGAGGCCATGAATACGGAAAACGTGATCCAAGACGATAGTCGCTGTCTCCCTCGCTGAAGGCAATTTGGGGAGGGGAATAAAATGAGCCGCCTTCGAGAACCTGTCCACAACAGTGAGGACTACCGTGTTGCCACTAGACGGAGGTAGGCCTGTGACGAAGTCCATCGCTATGTGTGACCAGGGTCTCGAAGGGACAGGCAGCGGCTGGAGTAACCCTGCTGGGGGTCGATTGGAGCCCTTACCCGCAGCACAAACCGGACACGCCGACACGAACTGGCGAATGTCCCGCGCCATGGACGGCCACCAGAACCGTTGCTTGATTAAACTACAGGTACGAGTCGCTCCTGGGTGGCAAGCCAGCGTGGATGAGTGACCCCACTGGAGAACGCTAGTACGGACCGATTCGGGTACGAATAACAGACTCTCTGGGCACCCCGCGGGAACAGTGACGTTGCGCAGAGCAGAACGGACTTTGGACTCCACCCCCCAGGTGACCATTGCTACCACCCGACCGGGAGGAAGAATGGTCATCTGGAGGTTGGATCTAGGTTCAGCCTCAAAAATCCGCGAAAGTGCGTCAGGCTTACCATTCTTGGGCCCCGGACGGTAGGAGATGTTAAAATTGAAACGACCGAAAAACAGTGCCCAGCGAGCCTGTCGGGAATTTAGCCGTTTAGCGGTGCGGATGTACTCGAGGTTTTTATGATCGGTCCAAACTAAAAAAGGGACCTCTGCGCCCTCTAACCAGTGGCGCCACTCCTCCAACGCTAACTTAACAGCCAGTAACTCCCTATTCCCGATGTCGTAGTTCCGTTCCGATGGTGTCAAGAGATGAGAAAAGAAGGCGCAGGGATGTACTTTGCCATCCGAGGGTGATCTCTGAGACAAAATCGCCCCCGCTCCCACCTCTGACGCATCCACCTCCACAATGAACTGACGAGATGGATCGGGAGTGGTAAGGATAGGAGCTGAAACAAAGCGACTCTTTAAGTTAGAAAATGCAGTCTGAGCCTGCGGCGACCAACAGAAACGTCTACGAGTGGAGGTGAGATCCGTCAGAGGAAGAGCGATCTGGCTGAAACCCCGAATGAACCGCCTGTAAAAATTGGCGAACCCCAGAAATCGCTGGACCGCTCGGCGACTATCTGGGGTAGGCCAATCAGCAACTGCTTTTACCTTAGTGGGGTCCATTCGGATACCCTCGGGTGACAGAATAAATCCCAGGAACGGAACCGACCGTGCGTGAAACTCGCACTTCTCCACCTTGGCGAAAAGCCGATTCTCAAGTAGCCGCTGAAGCACTCGCCTGACGTGCTGGACATGGTCGCGCTCGTTCTGGGAGAAGATCAGGATGTCATCGAGGTAAACAAATACAAACCGGTCAACCATGTCTCGAAGCACGTCGTTAACGAGTGCTTGGAAGACCGCCGGGGAGTTAGAGAGGCCAAAAGGCATAACCAAATACTCAAAGTGCCCCGTGTGGGTGTTAAAGGCGGTCTTCCACTCATCCCCCTCCCTAATCCGTACTAGGTGATAAGCATTGCGAAGATCCAACTTCGTAAAGATGGTCGCCCCCTGCAAGAGTTCAAAAGCCGATGACATCAATGGCAAAGGATAGCGATTCTTTACCGTGATGTCATTCAAGCCCCGATAATCAATACAGGGACGGAGCGACCCATCTTTCTTCCCCACGAAGAAGAATCCCGCCCCAGCCGGAGAGGAAGAGGGTCGGATGATGCCAGCTACCTGAGAATCATTAATGTACCTCTCCATGGCCTCCCTCTCAGGCCCGGAAAGAGAGTAAAGGCGCCCTCTAGGTGGAGAAGTACCAGGTAAAAGGTCTATCGCACAGTCGTACGGGCGGTGCGGAGGAAGAGATGAAGCTCGGGACTTACTAAACACCGCTCTCAAATCATGGTAAGCCTCCGGTACATTCGCCAGGTTCACCGGCTCCTCCTGTAACACAGAACAAGACGTAACAGGAGAAAATGCAGAACCCAAACACTGAGATAAACAAAAAGGGCTCCATGCCAGAACAGAATTAAGGGCCCAGTCAATGTGTGGGTTATGTTTGACCAACCATGTGTGTCCCAGAACAAGTGGGGCGGAGGGAGAGTGAATGAGGAGAAAACGAATCTCCTCAGAATGATTACCCGAGACAGTAAGTTTAATAAATCTAGTGATGTGGGTAATCTTAGTGAGGTGAGTACAACAGAGAGTCCTGGCTGAAATGGGCTCTGCCAGTGGAACAGATGGAACCCCTAATCGGCCAGCCAGCTCAGAGTCCAGGAAATCACCCTCCGCTCCAGAATCAATCAAAGCTGACACCTGGTGGACAGCCCTATTAATCTGTAAGGAAGCCTGAAGGATGGAACGACCACCAGAGGGAAACAATGTATTAGTCACGCTCACCGTGCGCCCCTCCTTAGGTGAGAAACGTCGTCCCTTAACCGGGCACGAGGCCGCCACATGCCCCGCCCCCCCACAGTAAAGACACAGGTTGTGTGTGAGTCGATGACGTCGTTCGGTAACCGTCAACCGGGCTCTCCCGATCTGCATAGGCTCCTCCTCAGGCAGAACGAAACGCTGAGAAGTGGCGTCACCCGTCGCCCCGACGACCAGGTTGGAAAAAGGCTCGTGAGAAGCCACGCCCCTCCGATGCCGGGAACGGAGAGCTATCCGGTTGTCAACCCGAATGGCGAGGTCGATCAATCCGTCTAGATTGGGCGGCAGTTCGAGAGAATAGATCTCGTCCTTGATGTAATCCGCCAGCCCGTGAAGAAAATGGTCCCACTGTGCTTTGGCATTCCATCCGCATGACGCGGCGAGAGTGCGGAACTCAATGGAGTAGTCAGAAACGGATCGACCCTCCTGTTGCAGCAATGATAAAGCCCGTGCCGCCTCCGTCCCAAGCGCGGAGCGATCGAACACTTTGCGGAGCTCCTTAGAAAACTCCTGAAACGAGCTGCAACATGCATGTTCATTGTCCCACATGGCCGTTCCCCACTCTCTCGCCCGTCCGATCAGCAGCGTGATGGTGAATGCCACTTTAGCTTGTTCCGTGGGAAAACAGGAGGGCTGGAGAGAAAAAGTCAGAGAACATTGAGACAAAAAGGAGCCGCATGAGTTGGGCTCACCGGAGTATGGAGCAGGTGGATTCAGGCGAGGTTCGGCTCGACGGGATACAGCGGTCTCAGGTTCAGCTGGAAGGTCTAACAAAGGGGCTGCGGCTGGAATGATCTGAGCCCGATCAAGCCGCTCCGTCAGTTGAGTTAGCTGAAGCGACAGTTCCGTAAAAGCCTGACGAGAGGAAGCAATCTCCTCCTGTTGTCGACCCAGCAGTGCGCCTTGCTGTCTAAGGACATTGAGAACGTCGACTTCCTCTGCTGCGTCCATGTTTTGGTCAGTAGATTCTGTCACGACGTGAAGGGAGGACACAAACGCAGAGGATGCGTATAACAGTTTATTAGGACAAACAGAAAGTCAAATAAACATCCGACGTGTGCAGGGACACACACGTAACAAAAATGGATAGAAGAACAGAATCCAGAGCCGTCCGTACAGCGAACTGCGGACACAGGCTGTGGAAAACACCCCTGGTGCCAGCCCAAACGGGACGCAGAAAATCTCCTCGTCTAGGCGTCCTGAGCACAACAGCGGGAAACAGGTAAGACACGAGACACAGATAACACTGTACAGGACAATAACCTTAATCTACTGACAACCAGGGAACGACACAACTGGGAATATAAGGGAGGAAGGGAATAAGCGACAGGTGAGGGAAAACAGCTCGTGATCAGAACACACCTGCGCTGAATCTCAGCGCTGATTGCCCTGGCCACGAGCTGCCGAAATTGACAGGACAAACACAGACAACAGGAAGGCCGATGACACACCCTGAAACCGTGACAATTACAAACTTACTCCGTTTGTGTTGTTCTGTTGCCTGACACCAACATTCTTTAAAATATCTTATTTTGTGTTTCACGGAGGAGAGTAAGTCAAACAGGTTTGAAATGGCATGAGGGTGAGTAAATGATGACAGAATTTAATAGCAGTAAATGTACTTTACTGCATCCTAGCTCAAAATCAGTTCTTTACTGGCAAGTGCATTTCTGTGAGTCAAAAGTGCAATATTAAAGTTTGTTATCTGCATTTGCAGTACATTTGATAATAATCATTATTTTTCCCTGTCTTTATTTATTTACTCCAATTTAATGCTGTTTGTGGAGTTGTTTAATCCTCCTCTGCTGAGATCTTCAGAGATGCAAAGCCTATGTTTTGCATAAAGTCTATATTTAATACAGAGAGATTTACTGATACTGACACAGGCGTCAACAATGCAAATGAGGGGAGCGTCTGCTCCTAATGTTTCCTACATTGAGGAAAGAGATGCTGACAAATACACAAGAGGAAGTAAAATGTAAAAAAAAAATGTTTTAAAAGAAATACACAAATGATGTGATGTGCTAAATGAGGAAGGAAAGCAGACACAATAATCACACAGCAAAATCCCCAGTGTTGAATGAACCGTGTTCATATGTGTTCACTCTACAGGGTGTTAAAGTAACACTGACGCAGTGTTAAAGTTAATGAGATAATTAAGTGATGATTGAGCCCTGTCACGTGAAGACCACCACTATCTCCTTGGTCTAATGTTGATCGAGAGTAGTAGTGGGAAGTTCGGATCATTTTACTGTCTCGGATTTTACTGATCTTTGAATCTTTTTTTCAAGTCATTTCGTTCTTTTCAACAGAATCTAATTAAAATGTTACATGTTACATTTTCCAACTCATTTAGTACTTTTGGAATAAAAAATAAACTATAAGCTAATGCAGCCATGGCCAAACTTTGAGAACGAAATGATTAATTGCTTTGCTTGCTTCAGGCTATGTATGCAGTCTGTTAGTTTACCTCACCTCCTGATCCAAATTGTTCTTTCTTTTGACGCTTCACATTTAATCACGTCTGTTCTCTGGAAAGATTAGTTCACCTCTCGTGACTTCGGGTTCGAGCCGTTAATTCCATCATTATGTCTGATCTGGGCCATGACAGCCTCATATGCAATGCATGTGTCTGGAAACAGAATTGATTAGTTCATCTCTCGAGTCTTCAGGTTCAAATCATTGGTTCAAGTCCCCATAGGCTGAATGCAGAAACAGAAAAGATTAGTTCATCTCTTGAGTCTTCAGGTTCAAATCATTGGTTCAAGTCCCCATAGGCTGAATGCAGAAACAGAAAAGATTAGTCCATCTCTCGAGTCTTCGGGTTCGAGTCATTTGTTCAAGTCCCCATAAACATTATTTATTTATTTATTAAATATTTATCATAGATTAAAATCTATAAATCTAAATATTTATATGCAGACCGTACGATGATGACACCTATTTAATCTTAGGTTACAAGCACGTTTCTATAGAAGAATAAACGTCATCAGCGTGTGCTGGTGGTAAACAACACGACCATGATGAATCACACTTTGGCAGTTGTAGTTTTTATGTTTGCTGAAAAAAGACGATGCAACGGAAACGTTTTTATTGGCTGTCCAGTAGATGTAGGTCATAGCAGCAAACACACAGTGCGATGATCACGCTGAATCTCTGACACTGTCAGAAAATAATCGTAGGCTATCTTTGGTCTCAACGGCCGTCTTTGAACCTCTCACTGTATGACATTGGACCACCGACTAGGAGAAACATGACATGCCGCAATCTGTGACGAAGCAGGCCAGAGCCAATGAGTGTTTGATATCACTGCAGTAAAACATGTTGTAACGCTTCTTGTGGGCGCAATTTTTGTATTTGAATTCATCAACGACTCTGGGATTTGACGTTGTGGTCGCTGCTGAGAGTGGAGATGAAGATGAAGTGCTGAATTTGGATCCGTTCCACGCACTCGTATGGATTATAAAGATTTGGATTACAGCGAAAAAAAATTAATTGATGTCTTTTGTGGATTTATGTTGTGTTTTGGTGTATTTTATCGATCTATTGTCAGTCTCTTAAAGAAATGTTATTCATGTTAAGGTTTTAAAGTGTAGTCTTGTTTAACATCATGTAATCCTCCATAACGAGTTTGCAGCAGAATCAACGAACAGAGCGAAATGTTATTATTTCTTAATAAGTAGATGAGTAAACTGTGTTTAATAAATGCGACTAAAAATGTTATTGATATGACAATTGAATCAAAACATTAATGGCACAATAATATTCATAAATAGGAATACATACAAATGTGTACGTCGGTAAAATTGTTCATACATAAATCATTTACATTTTAATGCTTTCAATACGTAAATATTATTACAACAATAATAACTGTATAATAATTATATAACAACAATTAATGAAAAAAATAGGACAATTCAGCTGCATAATTTATTCATGGTGCAATGCATGTGTGTGTGTGTGTGTGTTTAAAGGTCCCATGGCATGACATTTTCATTTTATGAGGTTTTTCAACATTAATATTGAGTATATAGAGTTATAGAGTAATATAGAGTTCCTCTAGCCTGATTATTGTCCCAAGGGGCTAGAAATTTTGATCGGTTCTGGCTGTCTTTCTCTGCCTTTGACAAAATGACAGCTCAGACAAGCTGATCTTGAATTATCCTGTTATGATGTCATACCAGGAACGGTTACCTCTCTTTCCTCCGCCCAGAGAATTTGCCACGCCCATGCGAGCGCCATATTTGTTTGTCCTCGAGAGATCATGGCTTGTGAACGAGTGAATGTTGGCAGTTTCTCAGTGTTTGGATGTACAAATGAAAACAGAAGTCTTTTTTCAGTTCTTTCTGATCTGTGATCAGTGATTTCTGATGTGTAGCTAATTATTCAAGTTCACACCAAACTGTATTATTCGTGCTGCGTCTTCTCTCTCTCCCGACAGAATGGTGTTTTCTATCTTGTGAGTCAGTGTTTTTGTACGTCTTCGTCTATCTGTTCTAAAATGTGCATACAGTCGTTTCTGCTCAACATCAGCAGAGTCACATCTTTAGAGATAAACCTCACACACGCTGAAGCTCGGGCTGCACTGACCGGTCGGCCTTCAACATCCCCGACCCCCAGTACTGCATCTGGCCCACAGCGGAGGCACCAAACGCGGCTCGAGATTAAGCAGAAGGGGGGTAAGCGTGAGCGTATCCGGGCTAGCCAGCCTAGCCCCACAATAAACTGGATTACATTCGATTACTACTGTTGTCTTTTTTGCTCTGTGTACTCAATGCATGTCACTGACGCTTTTCATATGATAGGAAAATATCTAAAAATAATGCTATAATCAACACTTACTCGTAACTCATTCATCTCCTGTAATGGTTCATTACATGTGTTACAAAGTTGGTAAAAAGGAGGAAGGCGGGCTCGGCGTGACTGGGACTCGTGTTTATTCAGAACTCTCAGATACAAACACAATAAACTCACAGCGCTGACAGCTCTCACAACTCAGTACAATATCACTTTGTTGGCAATCTCTCCGTCTCTGGTCCATTGATGTCCGGTTCGCGAACAAATGATTCTTTTGAACCGGTTCTTTTTAGTGAACCGGTTGTTTTTAGTGAACCGAACCAGTTCACCAAATCGGACTGAATCGTTCGGTTCGCGTCTCGAGTCAGCGCTGATCCATCATTTACTAACGTTACAAACTTTCTGACATGAGTGACAGCCCCTCCGACTAGAAATAAACGAATAACCTGAAGTATATGCTAGTAACTACAACAGTTCACTGAACTGAGACGCGCTGAGAGAACTGATGAGAAGTGACATCCGTCTCTCTGGCAGCAGCTCATGCCTCGTAGACCTCGTTAAACCACGCCCCCTCCGCTCATTTCAGATGCAAAGATGTAAGCCAATCACAACAGTGGGCGTTTTTACTGAAGTCTCACAGCAGACACGCCTCTTGAAACAGGGCAGTCAGCCACAGGGCAAACATCAGTATAGAAAAAAGGCCTTTTATTTCTAAATCATGACATTTTATGATGTAAAAATCATATTAACAATGTAAGTACACCTCAGAATACATTATAAAATAAAATAAAAAAATCCATGCCATGGAACCTTTAAACTCTGATAATGATAATAATGATAATAACTCTGATAATGAAAGTGTGGCGATCAGAGGTATTACAAGGGCGATCAATGAGGACTCATGAAGCACCACGACGCATGCGGGAGAATATGACGTCGAGCACAGTTCGGGCATCCAAGAAATGCACACTTTAGCACTATTTTGAGCAGTATGCCAAGACCTAAAGCACAATCAATGTAGAATTCAACAGCTCAGATACGGCGCGTCTTGCTCTGCTTGTAAACAAAGCTCCTCACTTCCGAGTCATGTGTCAGAACGCCGGCTCTATTCTCACGCATGCGTCGTGGTGCTTCATGAGTTCACGTCAGAGGCCCAGAATAAAGTTGAACAAAGTCGCTATGTTCTACTTCCTGCTTTGCTACTGTTCGGACGCTCTTGCTTACTGCTCCGCGCTTTGCTCTATCGCTTCTATATTTTACAACTTCAGCAAATCAGCACATTGCTCAAACGACAAAGCTTGACTCCAATGATAAAATTAGAAACTCTGGTGACTGAATTCCTAAACAAAAAGCGGAATATTTCAACCGACCAGCCTCCCACTGCCTTCAGCTTACATTCCGGAGAAGGGAAAACACAGCTGCCTACATTCAAAAGGATAAGAAAATGCCTCTTCTAGAATCTACTTGCTGCACAAACTGCAGTTCTTGAAACAAAGTTATTTGCGGAACCATCCAACCTGACAAATCACACAGCAGAGCTTCATCATGATCGCCCTCTGCACACTGCCGGTGAGTCCCATAAATGTAGTGCTACTCAACAGGTAGAGAAACAAGTAACTGATCAACACACTAATCGATGGAACAAACAGGGAGCAAGACCAAAAGGCACTCGAGACGAGCATCACATATTGCCGCAGTAGCATGCTCTACCCCAGACACAAGGATTGCAAAAACTAGTTTCCTACCACCAAATATACATCTTGAAAACAGATTTGAAGTGCTAATGAATGTGGGTGAGGAATCCCCAAACGTGATAAATGTGACCGAACACAGATTGAATCAGCCTGTAGCTAACACTAATGCTAACAGGCGCTCAAGGTCAAGCAGACAGCGGCCCTCAGCTCAGAGCGCAGCCGAGCCCAGGACTCTGATAGTGGGGGACTCCACAATCAGAAACATTAGCAGCAGGGATAATACCACATGCTGCCTCCCTCAAGCAACAGTCTCTGGTGTAAACAGGGAACTTAAGAACATTCTGATGAAACATAAGACTGCAAATCGACTTATCATTCATGTGGGAAAGAACGATATTCAGAGAGAGGAGTCAGAACTCCTAAAGAGGGATTTTAATGAACTTTTTGAAACACTTAGAAAACTGAAAGTTCAGCCTTTCATCAGTGGACCACTTCCAGCAAGAGGAACAAATAGGTTCTCACGGCTACTTGGGCTTAATACATGGCTACATTTAAACTCTAAAAGTTTCTGTAGTCATGTCAAAGCAATAACTAAATCAGCTTACTATCATCTCAAAAATATATCAAGAATTAGATGCTTTGTTTCCAGGCAAGACTTAGAGAAACTCGTTCATGCTTTTATGACCAGCAGGGTGGATTATTGTAATGGTCTTCTCACTGGCCTTCCCAAAAAGACCATTAGACAGCTGCAGCTCATACAGAACGCTGCTGCCAGGATCCTGAGCAGAACCAGAAAATATGACCATATCACACCAGTCCTCAGGTCTTTACACTGGCTTCCAATTACATTTAGGATCGATTTTAAAGTGCTATTACTTGTATATAAATCACTCAATGACCTAGGACCTCAATACATTGCAGATATGCTGATAAAGTACAAACCCAACAGATCACTCAGATCATCAGGATCAAGTCAGTTAGAAATACCAAGGGTTCACTCAAAGCAAGGAGAGTCTGCTTTTAGCTATTATGCCAGCCGTAGCTGAACCAGCTTCCTGAACAGATCAGATGTGCTCCAACAGTAGCCACTTTTAAAACCAGACTCAAAACACATCTGTTCAGCTGTGCATTTACTGAATGAGCTATGCCACTGTACGTGCTTTGTCCGAACTGCTTGCATTTTAATTTATATGCTTAAATTTAACCCTGTTTTTATTTTTATTTTTAATTATACTCTTTATTTTTATCTTTCAATATTTTCTTTATTTTTTATTTCTTTTAATTCCTATTATAACTGTAATATTTTTATTTCATTTCTGTGTAAAGCACTTTGAATTGCCACTGTGTATGAAATGTGCTATACAAATAAACTTGCCTTGACTTGCCTATTTTGATTTTTGTTTGCGCTTCATAAAATTATTGTAGAATCGCTGTAGTGAGATGGACTTTGTAACCACGCAACTTGTAACTATTTCTCAATGCAAAGTGAATTAATTACATAAAATGGTTTGTAAGTCAGACATACACAGAAAGATTTGGTTTGGTTGTCTGGAGCCGTGTGGATTACTTTTATGATGGATGGATATGCTTTTTGGAGCTTCAAAATCTTGGGTGCTATTCAATGCCATTACTATTAAAGCTGGGAAGAGCCAGGATTGTATTTAATATAAATCTGTGTTTGGTGGAAAGAAGAAAGTCATATACACCTAGGATGGCTTGAGGGAGAGTAAATGATGGGATAATCTGAGTGAACTATTACTTTAAAGGGGTCATGAACTGGCTTTTTTAATTTTTTATACTGTTGTCTGAAGTCAACTTATGGCGTTTATGTGGTTTTTACATTCAAAAACATCATAATGAATAAGTAATAGGATATTTTCTGCCTTGGTTTTGAGGCTCTCTGAGAAACACTAGGATTTGATGGCCGTGCTGAGCTGAAGACTTGGAAGTAAACGCCCACGGCTAGGATTGGATAATATTTGCATATTTAATGAGCTTCAGCTACAGGAATCGTCTAGGGGAAATGCTCAGAGAACTCACAAAATATCAAACAAACATTAAATCTCACACACACACACACACACACACACACACACACACACACACACACACACACACACACACACACATGTTTGTTTTTGTGAAATGTGAGGACATTCCATAGGCGTAATGGTTTTTATACCGTACAAACCGTATTTTCTATCCCCTTACACTGCCCCTGCCCCTAAACCTAGCCCTCACAGGAGACTGTGCAGTTCACTTTCTGTGAAAAAAACCTCATTCTGTGATTTATAAGCATTTTGAAAAGTGAGGACATGGGGAACGTCCTCATATTTCACCCTCTTTTTGTAATACCCATGTCATTATACACATTTGTGTCCTGATATTTCACAAAAACATGCTCACTCACACATTGTTTGCTCCATTTTTCCTTTTGTTGTTTTCTTTAACACATTGCTGCTCCTGCTATGTCCAGGTCCATAATCCTTTTGATGTGAATCCGTCCGAGCATCTATACATCTCTGGCTGACCTCTGTGGCCAGAAAATTGTTCATTGTTGTCCTCCTTCATGGTTTGAACTTATTCCAATGCAAGTTGTGAATTGAGTGAGTCAAAGTAATTGTGTTTTTGTACTTTTTTTTTTCTTCTTTTTTTTTTTATTTCAGGTGCTGAAGGCCCCAGTGAGGGAAGCGAGCTGCTTTTGCCCTGTGGTGGTGTTTCTCTCACCGAGTGGCCCTCATTTATCAAAAGTGCGTACACCAAATTTCCAGCGTACACCTGGCATACACCCAAAACCATGGTGACTTTGAGATTTATCAATATGGACGTTGGCGTACGGCGCGCTCAAATCCTACACCAGCTCAGGAGGTGGTGTACGCACGTTTTGAGTTAGTGCGAAAATGCGCAGAAAAACAATTCCTAACACCACAAAACGCACTGACAAAGATATGCTATATTATGACCCACTGTAAAAAACAACAACAACTAAAGCCCTATTCACACGGGATAAGTAGGCTATTATCTGGGGACCTCGTGTGATTTAGAAATTACTCCACCACATCTGAGTTTTGCGTGGCGCATTCGCACGAGATAAGCTGTGATTTTACTCGAATTTACTGACTTATCTCCCGGATATGATGTAAAGACTTGAAATGTTTTTTCGTTATAGATATAGCTGTATGAAATTATAAACAGTCGTATCGATATCATTTTGATTGTTTTATAGTAATACAAATAATTTCGTTCAGTTAGAGAACAGACGCAATTAAAAACGTAACTGAGCAATAATAACAATATACGACGGAAGATTCAGTTTCAAAGCTAAATGTAAAAGTGCCCATTTAAGCGAGTTTGTCATTGTACTGTTCTGTTTTTGTGTTTTTCATTAAGAATAATATTAAACACACCATTCAAGCAATTTACTCCCAAATTGTGCTCATTCTAAAATGAAAGTATAATCCGCGCGGCCGCACGGGAAGTCATAACGGTGCGCATTATATGCAGCCAAGCTCCATTCTTCGTGAAAGATAAAGATAGAATTGCGCACAGGACACAAAAACCTTGCAAAAATGATATACGATCCGCCTAATCCCGGCCACAGAGATGCCGATTCGCACAGGACTATATTATCACAGGACCTCTGTGTTCTGCGAAATATGGTAGGTCATTTGCAGGGGAATTTTTACATTACAAATTACAGACATGGCCGATTTGCACGGGATTAAGATCACAGACATTCTCTGCAATTATTACAAATCACCAGAGGTCCCCAGATAATACTAATCCCGTGGGAATAGGAATATAGTAATTATAAACTTATTTTTGTACAACATGGACTTCAATGTTTAATTTGTGTGACTTTACAAAAGCATTTGATTTGTAGGCATATGTATTCCTCCAGTTGCGAGCCTGTGCTTTACCTGACGTTGGTTAGGCCCGACAGCTGCGCACGGACTGGGACTGAAAATAATTCAGACTGACAAAATAATAAAAATTACATTCTTCTTCTTTTAAATAACAATAAATAATAATAATAACGACATTCTTCTTCTAAATAACAATGTGTCATTAATAATACAAATCATAATAATAATAAGAATCTTACAAATTGTCATGCAATTATTAATGTGAAATAATGGTATTCCACATCACATCATCATCATGATGTGACGTGATACGAAATTAAATGCTAATTATTTCAAAACACGTGCAGTAAAATAATGAATTGTGATAAGTAATTTCTCATCCAAACAGCTATTTAAACTGGATTTCCACCGTACACCTTTTTGTGGGCGCCTTTAATCCCACTCTTTAAACTCCCAAATAAAACAATTTTGTTTTTTTTCCACTTCCCTGGTGATGGTCTCGATCTCCACGTCAGAGAAGTTTCGCTTCTTTGCCGTCTTCCGTGTGTCCATGGCGTAAAATGAGGGCGTGGGGGAGGCAGAGACTTGAATATATAGGGGCGTGTTATTCTAATGACGATCGTTTTCATTTATCAAGGGCAGGTTTTGCGTACGCCTGGATTTCAGAGGTGCACACAGCTTCATAAATCAGGCAGTGAGAGGAGTGTAAGTGTCACGAGGTGACAATTTCCAACTTCGAGGCGGAACTAATGTTCGCCGCGATTGCCTCCCGCCGGACCCATAACAACGGGACACCGGGCTAGTTCCGGGTTAGCGGAAAATCCCCGCGAATAGGGTGATCAGCGGAAATTGCCGGCAGCTGTGCACGATGAGAGACGTTGCCCTTAGGGTAGGATAAAAGGAGAGAGGTTGCACAGAAGAGGAGTGTTGTTTTTGGGGCTGTGAATCGCGGAGGAAGTGTGAGCTTGGAGAAGAGGAAGTGGGGCTGGCAAAACGGGCATGGCATTGTGAGTTTGGGAGAGGAGCACGCCGACTCGACCGGAAGGAGGAAATTGTTGGACAAATAAGATCGTTGGTGAGAGACTGTGAGTAGGGCAATCGGTCTCATCCCCTCTCTCTTGTCTATGGGACTCCCTGACGTGAATGCCAGGTCAGAAAATGGGCAAAGGCCATTGATATATGTATTTCCCACTGAGTGTTGAATTGCAGTGATGGAGTGATGTGATGCACTGTGTTGTTGTGTGGAGTGTGAACTTAAACCCGCCGGATGTCTACTACTTACCTGAGTTTTCTGTCACTTCTGAGGAAGAGGATTACGTACCTGTGTACTCACCTGTCTGCGTTGCAGTGAACTTCTCCGTTACAAGCTCTGTGTCTGCCAGCCCTTCAAGAGGAGGTCGTACCTGAACGCTCACCTGACTGCTTTGCAGTGCAACCCTCCAGCCGTAAGTCCCCTGTCTGTCACTTCTGAGGAAGAGGATTACGTACATGTGTACTCACCTGTCTGCGTTGCAGTGAACTTCTCCGTTACAAGCTCTGTGTCTGCCAGCCCTTCACGAGGAGGTCGTACCTGAACGCTCACCTGACTGCTTTGCAGTGAAACCCTCCAGCCGTAAGTCTCCTGTCTGTCACTTCTGAGGAAGAGGATTACGTACCTGTGTACTCACCTGTCTGCGTTGCAGTGAACTTCTCCGTTACAAGCTCTGTGTCTGCCAGCCCTTCAAGAGGAGGTCGTACCTGAACGCTCACCTGACTGCTTTGCAGTGAAACCCTCCAGCCGTAAGTCCCCTGTCTGTCACTTCTGAGGAAGAGGATTACGTACCTGTGTACTCACCTGTCTGCGTTGCAGTGAACTTCTCCGTTACAAGCTCTGTGTCTGCCAGCCCTTCAAGAGGAGGTCGTACCTGAACGCTCACCTGACTGCTTTGCAGTGAAACCCTCCAGCCGTAAGTCCCCTGTCTGTCATTTCTGAGGAAGAGGATTACGTACCTGTGTATTCACCTGACTGCTTTGCAGTGAAGCCCTCCAGCCGTAAGTCCCCTGTCTGTCATTTCTGAGGAAGAGGATTACGTACCTGTGTATTCACCTGACTGCTTTGCAGTGAAGCCCTCCAGCCGTAAGTCCCCTGTCTGTCATTTCTGAGGAAGAGGATTACGTACCTGTGTATTCACCTGTCTGCGTTGCAGTGAACTTCTCCGTTACAAGCTCTGTGTCTACCAGTCCTTCAAGAGAAACTCATACCCGAATACTCACCTGATTGCTAGGCAGCGAAGCGGGTCCGCAGGACGGAACGACCCTGCCTAGAAGACTCACCATTTTAGAGCCCCCTTTCCACTTTTATATTTAATAAAAAGATTGTTACTTGAAGCCTTGTCTGTCGTCCTTGCCGGGCCTCTGTCCGACTCCCCAAGGGTGGTACGGGTCTTGGGGGTGGGTGCGGCCAGGTTGGCCTACCCCGTGACATAATTTGGCGTAGTCGGCAGGGTTCCACCTTGGGTTGAGTAGACAGAGGCGGAGCAATGGCAGACGAAGACGTACCGGTGGGTCACCCACATGTTATGCCCATCTTTATGGGAGCCCCATGGGCCCAAAAGTATGGAGGACCAGGTTCAGAACTCAGCTTGTCGGCGTGGAAAACCCAAGTGGAGTACTTGGCGGGCCTCCAAGGGTTAAACGCTACACAGAAGACCCAGTTTATTTTAAATTCACTCGAAGGTGACGCCAGGAGAGAAGTACAAGCAGCACCGGAAGCAACCCGAGCCACAGCCCAAGCTATCCTTGACTTTCTAACGGGGCAGTACGGTGACGCAACTCCTGCAGCCGTCCTCCGGACGCAATTCTTTAGTTGCAAGCAGGGACCTCGGCAGACCACACGTGCCTTTGCTTTGCAGCTGCGAGAACAATTGTTTCGGCTGAAGAAGAGGCAGGATCATGGGCTTGGAGAAGGAGAGGCCCTCCTGAAGGACCAGTTTCTTCTGGGGTTGCGAGATGGCCCAATACGTCAGAGCCTCCGAATACAACTTCGTCGCAATCCTACTCTGACGTTTGACGAGCTACGCCAGGAAGCCCTGGCCCTTGAACAGGATCATGTAGATACCTCAGACCCTTCCCACTTTATGGTCACCAATGCTACCAGTAGCCTCCCGCCTCCTGCTCCGCCTGGCTGGGAACAGGCCTTACGAGAGGAGTTGAGAAGGGATGTCCGTGACCAGATGACAGAGCTGTCTAAAACTATCCTGGAAGAATTACGCAGAGAACTTTACCGGCCATTGCCACCGACACGAGAGCGAGCATACTCCGAAGGTAGTCGATTGCCAGAGCGACGTCCACCTCGGTCATCCGGGCTCCGTTTCCAGTGGGAAGAACAAGGACGTCCCATTTGCAATGGCTGTGGCGAACCAGGCCATTACGTCCGGCAATGCAGCGCACGCCGGGGATCGCAAGGGGATTTTTAGAGTGTCCGGCCACTGTGGGTCAAGTGGTCGGGACCCCCCAAATCGACCCCTCTCCATCAGCGGCCAAGAATTGTCTAATTGGGCGCTGCCCCCTTGTGGTGGTTCAAGTTAATGGGACCGAAGTCCAATGCCTCCTGGACACCGGTTCCCAGGTCACGCTGTTCTCCGAAAGCCTGTCTCGGGAGTTATTCGGGGTCCAGGGCCATTCAGCCGCAGATGCCCCTTGGTTAACCCTGCGCGGGGCGAACGGCTTGGACATTCCATATGTGGGCTATCTGGTCACAGACCTGGAGGTTCGTGGGACCCTTGTGCCTCAAAAAGGAGTTGTGATCGTACGGGACACCTGTCTGGGAGCTCACCGTGCCCTACTGGGGATGAACGTCATTGCGGACTGCTGGGAGGAGTTGTTTAAAGCGAGACCTATCCCTTCGGCTCCGAGGGAGGAAAAGCGAGAATGGGATCGGATCGTGGCTGATTGTCGTCGAGTCCGCATGGCTGATGCCCAACGGAATCGAGAGAGTGTGGGGAGAGTGATGTGTCGCTACGTACTGTCAGTCCCGGCCCAGAGCGAGGCCATTATCTGGGCCCGCCTTCCTGCCCAGCTTCACAGGTCCCAGGAGTTGATCCTGGTGGAGCCTCACTCAGACTGCCAGGCTGTGGAAGTGGCCCGGGGATTGGCTTCTGTCCGCCGGGGTCGGGTGGCCGTAAGACTGAGAAATACGAATCCTTATGCAGTGGATCTGCATCGACACCAACGTCTGGCTCGGGTCACCATGGTAAGCCCTCAACAAGTTTACGAGGAGGGAGAGTTTCGGTTTTGCCAGGTGGGACCAACGTTAGTGGAGGTGGCCTTGGCACAGGCCGAATCCCCTGCAAACAGAAAGGAGGAAGCGCTGCCAGCCCACCTTGTGGGAGAGTCCTTACGAGGTGATGGGTTGGAAGAAGGGCAGGCGAAGCAACTCCGGGACTTTCTGGTGAGGTGGAAGCATCTCTTTTCTGCACATGATGAGGATTATGGGCGGACAGACATCGTAAAACACCAGATCCCCACTGGGGATGCTCCTCCGAGCCGGGAACGCTACCGTCCTGTACCCCCGACTCTGTATGCTGAGGTTCGTGCCCTCCTACGAGGGATGCTGGAGAAGGGTGTTATCCGAGAGAGCAGTAGCCCGTGGGCAGCACCGATCGTTCTCGTTCGGAAGAAGACCGGGGCATGGCGATTCTGCGTCGATTATCGGAAGCTGAACCATGTTACCAAACGAGACGCTTTTCCTCTGCCGCGGGTTGAGGACTCCCTGACCAGCCTCACTGGGGCTGCCTGGTATTCTACCTTAGACTTGGCTAGTGGA
The DNA here is from genome assembly GCA_033150135.1 of Gobio occitaniae. Lineage (NCBI taxonomy): Eukaryota > Metazoa > Chordata > Actinopteri > Cypriniformes > Gobionidae > Gobio > Gobio occitaniae. Next base: position 107,188 of record JARQWZ010002574.1, read on the forward strand.
TACTGGCAAGTTCAAGTGGAGGAAGGAGACCGGGAAAAGACTGCCTTTACCACCCCCTTTGGCCTCTTTGAGTGGGAGCGCATGCCGTTTGGGTTGTGTAACGCCCCCGCTACCTTCCAACGGCTTATGCAGCGCTGCTTGGGAAGCCAGCTTATGGACACCACGCTCGTCTACCTGGACGATGTTATTGTGTACTCTCCCGACTTTGAGTCTCACCTCCGACACCTGGAGCAAGTGTTCCAGTCCTTGGAACGGTATGGGTTAAAACTACAGCCCGAGAAGTGCCAGTTGCTCAGGAAAGAGGTAAAGTTCCTGGGCCATCGAGTCAGTGCGGCGGGGATTGCGGTGGACCCCGAAAAGGTGTCGGCCGTTCAGGAGTGGGCCGCACCGAGGACGGTGCGCCAAGTGAGGTCCTTTCTGGGATTTGTGGGATACTATCGGCGGTTTATCAAGGACTTTGCCAAGATCGCTAAACCTCTGAACCAGCTGCTGGGAGGCTCGGGGCGGACCCGGGGTCGTGGGTCCCCTACCATCTCGTGGGACCCCGCCTGTGAGTTAGCCTTTTAGAAGCTAAAACAAGAGCTGCTCCAAGCCCCGATCTTGGCCTACGCCGATTTCTCCCAGCCCTTTACGCTCTACACAGATGCCAGTAATCTGGGATTGGGGGCGGTACTAGCCCAGAGGCAACAGGGGGAAGAGCGGGTCATCGCCTATGCGAGCAGGAGTCTGCACCCAGCTGAGCGTAACGACGCCAACTATAGCTCCTTCAAGCTTGAGCTCCTCGCTATGAAGTGGGCCGTTAGCGAGAAGTTCAAGGATTATCTGTGGGGAGCGAAGGTAGTCGTGGTTACGGATAACAACCCGCTGGTCCATCTCCAAACTGCAAAACTGGGGGCCGTCGAGCAGCGATGGGTGGCGCAGCTGGCCAACTTTGACTATCATCTTCAGTATCGGCCAGGGAAGGAGCATACCAATGCCGACGTACTATCTCGGCTCCCCGAGGGTAAACCCTCGAGATCTACCTTGCCTCGGGATGCCACATCGGAGGAAGGTCTTATGGTGGGGATCGTAGAGGCCCCTGGGCTCCGAGAGGAGGGAATTCCCTTGAGTTGGGGTTGGGACCCCCAACGGTGGAGGGACCGACAGACAGAGGACCCGGTTTTGGCCCAGATAAGAGATTGGCTGAGGCGAGGGACTTGGCCAGAAGGAGGAGCACGACACGGGCAGCCCCGAGGGGTGAAGCAGCTTCTGGGACAACGGGAGAGGCTCTTTCTTAAGGAGGGAGTCGTCTGTCGAAGGTTACAAGACCCAGCACTGGGGGAGGAGGTATGTCAAATAGTGGTGCCTGAAGATCAATCTCAAGCTCTGCTCCAAGCTTACCACAACCACCTGGGACATCAAGGACAGGAGAGGACGACCTCATTGGTGCGGAGACACTTTTACTGGCTGGGGATGGAGAAGGCAGTAAGGATGTTCATTTCAAAGTGCCCGCGCTGCATTCTCTTCAAGACCCGGAGAGAGGTACGAGCTCCACTGGTCCCCATTCAAGCTAAGGCCCCACTACATATGGTGGCGATGGACTACCTGACGTTGGGTCGGCCCACTGACCTCATCCAAAACATCCTCGTAGTAACAGATCTCTTTACGAAGTATGCATGGGCCATTCCGACTAGAGATCAGACCGCAACCACCACCGCCAGTGCTCTGTGGAAGAATGTGTTCCAGCCCTTTGGATGTCCAGAAGTCCTTCACTCGGATCAGGGTCCAAACTTTGAGTCCCGGGTCATCAGAGAGCTGTGCCAACTATACGGGTGTAAGAAGACCCACACCACGCCGTACCACCCCCAAGGGAACGGAGGGTGTGAACAATTCAATCAGACCCTGTTGGGTCTGTTAGGGACGCTGGAGGCGGAACAACAGGGTAATTGGACGGCAAGTCTCCCAGCTGTAATCCAGGCCTATAATAACAGCGTGCATAGCACTACTGGATACGCTCCGACGTACCTGATGTTCGGACGACACGTACGGTTACCCACGGATTTACTGTTGGGATCTAGCCCAGCAGAAGAAGGGACCAGCCTAATGGAATGGGTGAGCAACCACCACCAGCGCCTCCATCTTGCTTACGAGCAGGTTTCCTCCCGAATCGAACGAGCTGCGCAGAAGAACAAAAGATTATACGATCGGACAGCTCGTGAGGCTCCCCTGCTGCCGGGAGAAAGGGTCCTGGTTAAAGACAGCCGGCGCCAGGGAAAGGGAAAGTTAAGTGACCGTTGGGAGCCCCGACCTTACGTGGTCCAACGACAACCCCGACCTGACCAGCCCGTGTACGTCCTTCGTCCTGAAGGGGGAATCGGCCCAGAACGGGTATTACATCGGAACCTGATCCGCCCTTGCCCTAACTACCCAAGGCCGGTAGACACTATCCTCCCCACCGACGAAAGAGCCCAACAAACTCCGATGATAGGTTGGGCAGTGGTTCCAAGGGGACCGGCCATTGAACCTGAGCGAGCAAATTCCCCCTCGCCCCCAAGACGATCCCAGCGGGATAACCGAGGCCAGCCTCCGACACGGTACGGGGACTGGGTTGAGTCACCACGTTCTAGGGACTAGAACGGTTTGGTGGGGGGGTATGTCACGAGGTGACAATTTCCAACTTCGGGGCGGAACTAATGTTCGCCACGATTGCCTCCCGCCGGACCCATAACAACGGGACACCGGGCTAGTTCCGGGTTAGCGGAAAATCCCCGTGAATAGGGTGATCAGCGGAAATTGCCGGCAGCTGTGCACGATGAGAGACGTTGCCCTTAGGGTAGGATAAAAGGAGAGAGGTTGCACAGAAGAGGAGTGTTGTTTTTGGGGCTGTGAATCGCGGAGGAAGTGTGAGCTTGGAGAAGAGGAAGTGGGGCTGGCAAAACGGGCATGGCATTGTGAGTTTGGGAGAGGAGCACGCCGACTCGACCGGAAGGAGGAAATTGTTGGACAAATAAGATCGTTGGTGAGAGACTGTGAGTAGGGCAATCGGTCTCATCCCCTCTCTCTTGTCTATGGGACTCCCTGACGTGAATGCCAGGTCAGAAAATGGGCAAAGGCCATTGATATATGTATTTCCCACTGAGTGTTGAATTGCAGTGATGGAGTGATGTGATGCACTGTGTTGTTGTGTGGAGTGTGAACTTAAACCCGCCGGATGTCTACTACTTACCTGAGTTTTCTGTCACTTCTGAGGAAGAGGATTACGTACCTGTGTACTCACCTGTCTGCGTTGCAGTGAACTTCTCCGTTACAAGCTCTGTGTCTGCCAGCCCTTCAAGAGGAGGTCGTACCTGAACGCTCACCTGACTGCTTTGCAGTGAAACCCTCCAGCCGTAAGTCCCCTGTCTGTCACTTCTGAGGAAGAGGATTACGTACCTGTGTACTCACCTGTCTGCGTTGCAGTGAACTTCTCCGTTACAAGCTCTGTGTCTGCCAGCCCTTCAAGAGGAGGTCGTACCTGAACGCTCACCTGACTGCTTTGCAGTGAAACCCTCCAGCCGTAAGTCCCTTGTCTGTCACTTCTGAGGAAGAGGATTACGTACCTGTGTACTCACCTGTCTGCGTTGCAGTGAACTTCTCCGTTACAAGCTCTGTGTCTGCCAGCCCTTCAAGAGGAGGTCGTACCTGAACGCTCACCTGACTGCTTTGCAGTGAAACCCTCCAGCCGTAAGTCCCCTGTCTGTCATTTCTGAGGAAGAGGATTACGTACCTGTGTATTCACCTGACTGCTTTGCAGTGAAGCCCTCCAGCCGTAAGTCCCCTGTCTGTCATTTCTGAGGAAGAGGATTACGTACCTGTGTATTCACCTGACTGCTTTGCAGTGAAGCCCTCCAGCCGTAAGTCCCCTGTCCATCATTTCTGAGGAAGAGGATTACGTACCTGTGTATTCACCTGTCTGCGTTGCAGTGAACTTCTCCGTTACAAGCTCTGTGTCTACCAGTCCTTCAAGAGAAACTCATACCCGAATACTCACCTGATTGCTAGGCAGCGACGCGGGTCCGCAGAACGGAACGACCCTGCCTAGAAGACTCACCATTTTAGAGCCCCCTTTCCACTTTTATATTTAATAAAAAGATTGTTACTTGAAGCCTTGTCTGTCGTCCTTGCCGGGCCTCTGTCCAACTCCCCAAGGGTGGTACGGGTCTTGGGGGTGGGTGCGGCCAGGTTGGCCTACCCCGTGACATAAGCATAATCTTACGCCAACAGATACGCCTGTTTCTACGCAAGATTGATAAATGAGGGCCAGTGTGTTTTGCCATTTTGATTCCCTCACTGAGAGTGTGTGTGTGTGCAGTGTGAGTGTTTGTGCGGAGCATAATTGTGTGAGAGGTGTGTCTTAAGATACTCACTGTCCAGCTAGCCACCCTACTGGTAAGCCTCAGCCTGAAGTCTTTAATTTTATTTATTTTCTCGTTTGGTCAGCAGTTTTCCACTTTTTAACTAATTGTTGTGAAATAAACAGAGGTGGACAAAGTACACAACTCCATTACTCGAGTAAAAGTAAAAGTACTACTGGTCAAATATTACTCTGTTACAAGTGAAAGTTGTAAAAAACTATTTTTACTTAAGTAAAAGTACAGAAGTACTTGTTTATAAAAGTACTTAAGTATCAAAAGTAAATTTCCTTTTTTATGTCAATGCATTATTTTATTATTGTTGCATTGTTGTATGAATGCACGCTATAGCCATCATGGTGGTTTAACCCAGTCAGTGATGCTCCATCCAACATGCTAGCATAAGACCACCTTGAACTAATTTAAATACTTGTATTAAAGTTACAAAGCTGCTGTCACTTTAAGGCAGAATGTACAAATCCAATACACTGATACACATCCGATATTCCCCAACTGTTTACGTTCACTTAAGGCATAATCAACTTTGTTTACATGACTACTTTCCAAAATTAAAATTGACATTTTGTGTGTATTGGTCTGTTTAAGTGTGAAAAAAAAAACGCACAAGAAAGCTCTATTCAGTACTCGTGCTCTGGCATTTGAGAGGCACAAAAACCAGACTGAACTGAGCTCTTTCATAATGCTTTTTCATGATTCATCCTTATGTCTATGCTTCTCTTTCTCCCAGACATTTACATTTTTTAACATTTTATGAGACATTCATCAAGTGTATGCCAACGAAACTAATCTTTAATCTTTTCAGAAAACTGAAACTTACTTTCTAATATGGCCATGGGTGCACACACTGTGCCGAGGAACCGTCTTCTTCCATTTTGCTATAAACTGATCAGTGTTCAAAAAATGTTGGGAAATTATGACCATACAAAAGTGATTACTTATAGGCTGTCTGCAAAAAAAATTAATAATAAATAATCATCCACTGACTTGCAAAGCTGCTACAGAAACGACTTTCGACTTCGAGGACCTTGGAAGAAATGTAGTGGAGTAAAAAGTACGATATTTGTCTTTCAAATGTAGTGAAGTTAAAGTAAAAGTTTCCCTAAAAAATAATACTTCAGTAAAGTACAGATACTCAAAAAGTGTACTTAAGTACAGTACTCAAGTAAATGTACTTCGTTACTGTCCACCTCTGGAAATAAAGACCTTTTTGTATTCATATCCACGTCTCTTGTTATATTTAGTGGTAACAAACCTGTGTGCCCTATCTTGGGTCTGAATTTCCCTGTTCACAGAAACGGGGGTGGCGTCGTCTGCTCTCGTTCTAGTTGTCAATTCTTGCCCTTCACCGCCCCTCGCCACACACTCATGAACTCAGTCAGCTGATTTCACTAATTAATTCTTTCTACCACCTGTCTGAAAACTGTGCTACTTAGCAAATCCAGATGTTTGGAACAAAATACAGAGCTGTGTGTGTGCGTGGCTTACCTGGGGAACACATGGCACCAGGTGCACTATGGGAAGAAGGTGTGGCGGCAGAGGCAGTGATGCTTTGGGCAATGTTCTGCTGGGAAACCTTGGGTCCTCCATCATGTGGATGTTACTTTGACACGTACCACCTACCTAAGCATTATTGAGACCATGTCTAGCCTTTCATAGAAACGGTATTCCCTGGTGGCTGTGGCTCTTTCATTTACATTTTACATTTACATTTATGCATTTGGCAGACACTTTTATCCAAAGCGACTTACAGTGCACTTATTACAGGGACAATCCCCCTGGAGCAACATGGAGTAAAGTGCCTTGCTCAAGGACACACTGGTGGTGACTGCTGGGAACGAACCAGCAACCTTCTGCATATCAGTTCTGTGGTTTAACCCACTGGACCACCATCTCCATTTTCAGCAGATAATGTGCCACCACAAAGCACAAATGCTTCAGGAATGGTTTGAGGAGCACAACAACGAGTTTGAAGCGTTGACTTGGCCTCCAAAAAAAGGGTTTTGGCAGCAAAAGGGGGACCAACACAATATTAGTCATAATGTTTTGCCTGATCGGTGTATCAGTGTATATTTTCCGTGGCCCCAAAACGTAACTATTTTCTGCAATTCTCCAGCACTACAAGATTGTATCATCATCAATATATAATAATCATCTCATGGTCGTTTTTCTCACTGCTTTTCATCTTTAATAAATGTGTTTTATAATCTCTGAGTTACAGCCAGAGAAAAACTAATGTTGAGAAGTGTAACTTTTACTGTTGCAAAAAACTAACAGATGAATAAGACTGAATGAAACATAATGAAATATGACTAGAAAAATAACACTCACTGTTTCTCCTGTTTCACGTCAGAGATGTAAATATTGTTCATCCTGAACGTCTAAATGTGGTGCAGACATAAACAAATGAGTGATGAGGATGTGTTTACATGGAAATATGTTCATGTTTTATAAACAAACAGCAGGAGGATGAAACTAATCAGAATAAGAATTTCCACAAAAAGACAAATTCTTAAAAATGAAAACTCTCTCAAACCCCAAACTCTGTCAATAGTTGAACTCACACCTTCATCTCACACACATCTCTTTCTCTTTGACGGAGCTTCAGACGGAGGGTTTTTAACCTGTTAAGCTGCACCCCCACTTTGGGGCTCACAGCTGAAAACGACCTACCTGAATTAAAACAATTATAGCTCCTGAGAACAGTGTGCTACAGGCACAATTAAGGTATCTTTGGAAAGAAGACACTTGGGACTCTACTAAAAAGCAATCAGAGTTGATATTTCTCAAACAGATAAAAAATTATAATAGTTGAAATGCCTCAAAAATTATTTGCACTACACAGAATGTTGTATTATTTCATGTAAAAATATATGAAAATAGACCTGGAGGAATCCAGTTCAGTTATGGATTGAAAGCCACACGACTTATCAGTTTATAGTTCAAGTTTGAGGAAGATATAATGAAAAATGTGGTTCCTGCAAGCTTTTTTCCAAGACTATGTCTGTTCCATTTCTCCCTCCGCCTGCTTGAGGCACATCCCCAGAAATGACATCTCCCAACTAAAACAATTGCAGTTACTGAACAATTTGCACTACATGCACAATTAAGGTATCTTTGGAAAGAAGACACTTGGGACTCTACTAAAAAGCAATCAGAGTTGATATTTCTCAAACAGATAAAAAATTATAATAGTTGAAGTGCCTCAAAAATTATTTGCACTACACAGAATGTTGTATTATTTCATGTAAAAATATATGAAAATAGACCTGGAGGAATCCAGTTAGTTAATGAATTGAAAGGCACAAGTCTCATCAGTTTATATTTAAAATTTGACGAAGATATCATGAAAAATGGGGTTCCTGCATGCTTTTTTCTAAGAATATGTCCAGGTGCCAAGAAACCTACAGGAGACTTGATAACCTAATGTTATGAAGGGTACTGCAAGCTGTTTTAGCCATCATATATGATGCTTGAATGCCTTTTCAACTATAAAATAATAGGCAGAACCATAAGACTTTGTATAAGTGATTTATTTGTACAACAGAACTTATAAAAATATAATAAAAATGAAATATTAATAAAAAAGAGCTAAACTTCTTTGCAACTGAAAATACAACAAGTAATATAAGTATAATAACTATAAATATAACTAGTAATATAAATAACAATATAATATAAATATATAGCTATAAAAACACACACAATTTGCAAATGTAAAAAAAAAAAAACATTTACTGGCCTTTTACTGGCCGATTCAGGTCTACAACAGCAAGTGCAGATCTTGAAGAATCTGAAAGCGTTCTTCTCTTTTCTGCTGGTTGGCTGGTGCTTGGATGCCATAGCTCATCTGAAGACTCAACCTGATGCCTGTAGAATGGCAAGGAAAGGAAAGAGAATTAGCACTGCATGTATTATTTCTGTATAGTTTGCCCATTCAATCAACAATCACACTGTCATCATTCACTCTAATTACAGGCCATCCCATGAACAATGAAACTGATGGGCAGTCGGTTAGACAGCATTCATATTGACGGTCACCTATACATTCTCACACAGCCCAAGCATCAATCTAACGGCCGGCTATACAGTGAGCATTCATATTGACGGTCACCTATACATTCTCACACAGCCCAAGCATCAATCTAACGGCCGGCTATACAGTGAGCATTCATATTGACGGCTGCCCATACATTCGCACACAGTCCTACAATCAATCTAATGGCCGGTGATACAGTGAGCATTCATATTGATGGCCAGCGATAAAATCAACAATCACACAGATGGTCGGCCGTCCAGAACTTTTCTTTCTGTTTTTTGTAGCACAGGGGAAAAAAATGCATTTTATATATTATATATATATTTTTTTTCCTGTGTGTGCTTGAAAAAATGCTAAATATCAGTATATGTATAATCTATACTGGTATATTGTCATTTTTCTAGCACACAGAAAAACATAAAATAAATACAGTCTCAATATATATATATATATATATATATATATATATATATATATATATATATATATATATATATATATATATATATATATATATATATATATATATATATATATAAACATTTACATGTGTTATATATATATATATATATATATATATATGTTTTATTTACACACACATGGGGAAAAATTATATATAATTTCCCCCCATGTGTGCTAGAAAAAATGCTAAATATCAGTATATGTATAATCTATACTGGTATATTGTAATTTTTCTAGCACACAGAAAAACATAAAATAAATACAGTCTCAATATATACATATATATATATATATATATATATATATATATATATACATATATATATATATATATATACATATATATATATATATATATACATATATATATATATATATATACATATATATATATATATATATATATATATATATATATATATATATATATATATATATATATATATATATATATATATATATATAAACAATTACATGTGTTATATATATATGTTTTATTTACACACACATGGGGAAAATTATATATAATTTTTCCCCATGTGTGCTAGGAAAAATGCAAAATATCAGCATATGTATAATGCATACTGGTATATTGCATTTTTTTCTAGCACACAGAAACAATAAAATAAATACACATTCTCACACACATTCTCAATATACATAAACAACTACACATAGCAACTCACCGGTATATTATTGGATCAACTTCTCTGTCAACAAGCATATCACCGTCATCGCTGTCTTGACTCTCCACATCGCTGCTTCGAGTGAGCTCCAATAAAGCATCTTCAGCACAATACAAACTTCTTTTGACGATCCATTGGATAATAAATTCCGTCCAGTTAGTAAGATTAGCAAACAGTTACTACAAAGAGACCGTCTGTACTAGCCCGTTAGCTGTTAGCTGTCAGATGACAGGGAGGGGTTGGGTGTGTCACAGTGGGTGTCACACAGACTGCAGCATCTCGTGGGAGAGCGCGCCACATTCAAATGAATAAATATTCACGCCCATGTGACAAATATACACATGAGAGGTCTCGTTGGAATCGTGTGTTCATTGGCTACATTTTCTGTCAGTCATGACGATTCAATGCTTTTATTGGCTCCAGATAAACAGACATTATCATTGGATGAGCACGTCATGACATCAGCTAAAACTAGTGCCATGGTTGGATATTTTTGACTATATCGCGGCTATCTTTGCATGTTTTTGAGTGGGGTTAGTTGTATTATGTTCGTAACATTCAAAGCTATAAACCCATGCCACTTTATGCTACCGGGAGACGGTTTTTGGTGCATTATTTTATTGCATAACAGTCTAGTATGATACTCCGCTCCGCAGAAATGCGATGTAAACAAAGGATTAACCATCAATATTACACCGTTATTGTTTCGTTGGATTAAAATGCTCTATGGGATGTTATTCAGTGGACCCTCACCTTTCCATTCATTCTGGAACTTTTATCAGTGGATGCGTGTGTGGCTCGTAATTAGGAAACTACGGTATGTGCTCTTTTTTTCTTATCAATTGTTTTGATGTGTATTGCTTACATTCATGCAAAAATACAGCCGTTATAAGCTTTTCATTGAAAAACAGTGGTCTGTCCTCGATGCTTGAGGTTTAGACCTTTAGAATGATATATAGTTTGTCAAGATTAATGATGTTTTTTTACGTTAAATCTATTAACAAACATTACACTCGTGCTAAAAATAGCGCTTCAACCCGTGCACGCGCTCATGCAGCTTAAAAAACAAAATAAGAAGGTTCTTCACAATGATAGTGCAAATGATAGTTCTTCACAAGGGGTGCAAAACAACGGTAGAGGCTTGTATGTGCCTAAAGAAAGAAATAAAACACAGCATACATGAGAAATCAGCACATTTTACCACATGAATACATTACACTTTAACCCTCTTTGTTCAAAACAGTCAGTAACTAAACTGAAGGAAACAGTATACACTTATCACAGGGTACAAAATGCTTCATAAACACACTTCAAGAGAATATGAACAAAACTCACTCTTATTGAAACCCTGAAGCACACAGAAAAAGGTCACGTGGTAGCTGGCACACGTGCAATCTCACTTATCGCTGTTCTCCCCTCTAACACAGTATAAAGAACAACAATTACTGCATGTACCATTAACATGTATGATAAACAGTGTTATTTTAACCTTTCAACAACTTTAATGACATTTTACATTAACTCACGCTCAATCTCCGTTGATGTGGACTGAATTCCCCTCCCCCACTGGAGATCTCTCACATGCAGGATTGCAACACTTGTATAAATGGCGATTTACACCATCCACTCAATACAATCACACGATTGTCTTTACCACAGGTATATAAGTCAACATTAAACTGAATATTTTCTCTCTTTGGCAGTTTTATCAACTCTTTCTTCCTCTGTGTAACTGGCTTTTCTAACTGCACTCTCTCAGTCTGACCCACGCTCACTCTCCCTGAGCATGCACACACTCTTACTGTGCGTTCACACCAAACGCGAATTGAGCGTCTGGCGCGAGTGATTTCAATGTTAAGTCAATGGAAAGGCGCGTTGACGCGCGTCTGGAGGTCCCGCGGCGCGGGAGGCGCGTTACGCGCGGCGCGAAGAAGAATCCGCCTCATTCGCGCGTCCAGTTCGCGCGAATGGCGCGAATTGGACGCGAATTGAGCGTCTTGCGCGATACGCGCGTTACACGCGAATGGTGCTTTTGTGCATTCACGCGTTTGAAGCGAATTCGCGTCTGACGCCCGAGTTGAAAAATTTGAACTTTGGCGTCAATTCGCGCCGCGTTAACCAATCAGGAGCCTGCTCGCTGCTGTCACGTGGTAAAGTGACGTGTATGAGAAACCCTGCATAAATTAAAAACAGTAGTATTGTGTCACAAAATGTAGTTTTAAGACGTTTTCAGGTGGGAATGTAGTTGTTTAAAGCTCAAATCTGTGGTTTATTTATAAAGAGAGCGCCTATTTAAAAAAAATAATCTTGTGTTTTTGGAGTTGTGAGATCCAGGCGATCACCGGGCAATCACTGCTCATAACCCCAGCGAAGGCAGCCTTTCCTCGGCCAGTCCTTCTGGCGTCTGCCGCTCGCTCTGATGTCCTGTAGTGGTTCGTCTTGTGTGGATCTAACGGGCGATCTTTGCTCTCATGAATATATAATTTGTTGTCTGCCAAATCGTTTTGACTGAGGGCAAAGAGAAGTTTCATAACTTTATATTTTAAGGATATTTAAACATACATGCAGTGAAGATAATGTAGGAGTTGCCTGGACCACATTTGTGTGGCTATTAATGCTTAATATATATGTTTAATGAAAATGAAAAGAGGCAGAGTGGTGTTTTATGACATATTTCTCCTGGAGTGCCTTGAACACGCGTCAATTTCGCTTCCAGCGCTCGATTTCTACACGCGTCCAATTCTCTGCTGACGCGCGAATGCATTCAAAATGTACGCGCGTGAAACTAGACGCGGTAGACGCGATTTTGACGCTCAATTCGCGTTTGGTGTGAACGCAGCATTAAAGGGGACAGCGCGCACAGCTGCGTCATACACACATGAAAGTGAATTACTGGTGAACTTGGTCAAATACCAGGATATTCCTGACCCGGTTACATATGTGTGTCAAATGTGTTGTAAATATCTAATTTATTTTTGAAGTTATAGACATTTATATTTATGAGTGTCAGGGTTCAGTTTGTGTTTTGGACTATTAGTTTGTGTTATTTTACTCCTGTGTTCCTTTGCTCATTTTCCCACCAATCCTTAGTTCCCATGGTTACCCTTGTTAGTTCACGGTCACCAGCTAGTCACTACCCCATCACTGCATTTCCCATCATCCTCCCTTGCCCTCACCTGCATGCAATTCACTATCACACACACCTGCACCCTCATCAACCTGCTACTTAAGCACACACCTCACACAGACACATTGTCTGGTATTGTTGTTGAGTAAGGAGTCACCTACCTGATTCCAACGAAGATTACCTTCCTCCATTGTATCTCCTTTGTCCTCCGTGTCTGTTCATTGTCTCCTTCTGTCACAATGGCAGAGCTAAAATGAATGCAAAAGATCCAATAGTGAGTGCGAATGAATATTTATTCTCAGAAAAGTCCAGAGCAGGTTGAATCGGGCAGAAGATCAGATCACAGAGGCCGGTGACAGGTGACGCAGGAACACAATTAGGGCTGCACGATATGAGGAAAAGCTGCGATGTGCGATAACATTGTTTAATATTGCGATGACGATATGACTTGCGATAAATATTAAAACGTGAATGTTAGCTATACTGTTCCCATGTCTTAGTGCTTTAATAGGTCGTGTTCAGTGTTGGGCAGCAACGGAATACAGGTACCGGCATCACATATTCAGAATACATATTATGAGTAACTGTATTCCGTTACAGTTATAATTTAAATAGTTGATATTTAGAATACAGTTACATTGTTGAAATCAATGGATAACATTAACGATACTTCTCTGTTTCATGAGTTTATTTACTCTCTAAATAAATTAAGGCAACTCAATGCATTTCTCAGAACGCCCTAATATGAAAAAAAATAAATAAAAATGCACAGTTTGCGTGATCAGTCACACTGGAGTCGGAGAGGAGCAGCGGGAGCTAGAGGTAGAGATGGAGCCAGAACATCAGAGCCAGGGAAATAAAGCGTTTTTTATCTTGGAAATTCAAACAGCATTTCATATTTAAAAAAAGAGAAGGGAGAACGAAATATAACACTGCAGTGGAACTGTGCAGTGGTGCAGTGGTTGGGAGTGGCGGCTACACACGCATGCACGCCTATATTTTTTTATATAGCCTATATTATATATATAAATTTGTCATATATTCGTTAAATATATTATTCGTTTATATTTTTTATTTTCAAAATGTAGGCTATTTAATTGAGGTGTATATATATATATATATATATATATATATATATATATATATATATATATATATATATATATATATATATATATATATATATATATACACACACACCTCAATTAAATAGCCTACATTTTGAAAATAAAAAATATAAGGCTCAAACATGTTTATTTTAGTAGGCCTACTTCCGTCAGGGAAACAACATACTACAGTCTGTAAAACATTTAAATAAATATCTGTAAATAATCGAAATATTAATAATATAAGTTAAATATTAGTTAAAGAAAAAAAACATTTATATTTCCCCATAGACGTGCGTCATATGCCTCTTTGCGCTGAAAGGGAAGACACGAGCAGGAAAGAAGCATCGTTTTCTAATATCTTCATGTTTTCTCCCGATGTTCCAAAACTGACAGGCTGCTTGTAGTAAAATGTTTAGAACGAAATTATCTTCCGCAGGGTCAAGAACTGAGGTTTTGTTTGATTATGCGCTGTGAGAGAAAGCGAAACTAAAAATCTCCGGCGTGTATGAAATGCGCTATACACAAAATCTTGACCAAGTCTAATAGCAAGCACAAACTGTGTTAAATAAAGTAAAGTTTGAAGTAAAATGTATCTGTCCTACTCCATTTTCTACTTTACCACAGTAAATTATGTGAATATAGTCTACTCCTAAATAAATCAAACAAGGAAGAAATGTTTCATCCCCTGTCAGAGACGAAAATGAGGATTTGGGAAAATAAATAAGAGATTCCATGTCCAGTAGAATAAAATGGAGTAGGCTAAGCCTATTGTTAAATTCGTTGAAAATCGTGTGACCAGATAGCAAAACGTAAGCAATTCAACTTAGGCTAAATTTGGCTCACCACACAAAGCTTCCTCTCTCGTTCGGCATGAATCCATATATTTCCAACATTTAATTGTGAACATTTAAAATGATTTATTTTGTAAATAAAGCTTTGTGCTTCACTCGTAAAACAGCTTCACATACAAAAAAAAAAGTGTTTTGGCCGACCACCGCCGGTGCTCCTGCTTAGTTGACGTGCAACTTTACATTCTCCTATGTGCTGATTTACTAGAGCCGTTTGCCCCGTTTGACGTCAGCTAAATATTTTATAATAGGCTATATGTTTAGTAAGCAATTTGATGGCCGCATTCCTACACTTATAAAATGCAATTCAATGTGGAAGGAATCCAAGTGTTCAGAATACGTTACTCAGATTTTGCGCATGGAATAAACTGTTTTCCCTTATTCATCGTGTCAGGCTGTCTGTTGCGATGTGTTCATCGCGCAAGTTCATATCGCGATGACGATGAAAATTCGATGTATCGTTCAGCCCTAAACACAATGGGCAAAATCCACAGCAGAAGGAATCCAGGACCGGGGACCGACAATGGGGAAAACACTGGACTGTCTGCAATGATCTGACAACAAAGAGTGGGTGATGAGACATTAAATAAGCAGGTGAAATGAAGTGCAGCTGGCGGTGATGATGAGATCGGCAGCAGTCAGTGACCACACCTCCAACACAACCACTATTTTATATTAACTCTATTTCCTGGTTTTGAGTCTCTGTTCCGTAACAATGAGAGCATAAAAATGACCCATGGGCAACACTGAGTGGATTTTTGTTTTTTTGCCACTTCCTATCAACATTTTAATATTTGGGCATTATTGTTTAGCTATTGACCTATGTTTTCAAATTTCCTGCGGGGGTTTCATCTAGATCGGACAAACAGTTTTGAAGATATTTGCAAAAGTTTAAGTGCTAAATCTCACCTTTGAACAAACCATAAGGCAGAACCTGGTGTCTTTGGTATCGTTGGACTCGGCAAGGATTCAGGAGTCTAAGGAGGTGACTCCCGTGAAAAGCGCCAGAAAATATTTCTGCACTGGTTTGGTTCCGATCGGGCCAAAAACCTAGGACTAGGTTGCAAAAGAAGGTTTTTCTGAAATGGCTTATTTTATTTTGTAATTAAAACACTTTACTGCTGCAAACCTGCTTTTTCATTTCTTCCATCAACCCAACGTGGCAGGAAATGTATATTTGTGGTATATTTTTCCTGTTTGTTTGATGACACATTGTCATAGTGTTTGCTACAGTAAATTATTACATGTATATGTAAAAGCCTCTAAACCTGTAAGTCAAGTCAGTGTCATTTGTATAGAACTTTTCACAATTCAACAATTTCACAATTGTTCTTTCCCTTGAACATATTCCAGTGAACAGAGCAGGATGGGGCACACCCAGCCAGTCGGCGGTATCAGGAATCGGTTATCCCCAAAACGCTCTGGATGGGAATTCCTCCACCTTCACGCATTCACTGATAGAAAGCAACCCGTGGTGGAAGCTGGATCTGCTGAAGGTGTACACCGTGAACAGAGTGGTCATCACTAACAGAATACTAGACTGCTGCAGCGACAGGATAAACGGGGCAGAGATTCGGGTTGGAAACGTTTCTTCAGATGCTTTCAGTAACCCCATGTGAGTCTCTCTGATATATTCTTATTTACAGAGATTCTTTCCAGTTGGCTGGTAACTTTTTACATTGTTATTAAGTCAGGTCAAGTCAAGTCAACTTTATTTACACTGTAAAAAAAAATCAGGTCTCTAATTGAAAATGTTCTAGTGAGCGATCACATCTAAATTTTTCAGTTGGCCAAATTGAATTTCTGTGAATTGATGCAATTGAAATTCAAGAAATTCAATTTGGCCAACTTAAAAAATTTAGATGTGATCGGTCACTAGAAAATTTTCAATTGGAGACCTGATTTTTTTTTTTTTTACAGTGTGTATATAGCACTTTTTACAATGCAGATTGTTTCAAAGCAGCTTCACAGTGTTAAACTGGAAAAAAATGCAACAAATTTTGATTTGGCTGTACAGCCGCTCCGGAGAAAACGGTGATGTCATCAGCTCATTTCAATTATCACACAGTGACAATGTGGGCAGATCAGTAATTTAGTTTATATGGTTAATTTAGTTTACTAATTAGATTCATTTGTATATTTAGTTGAACATTTAGTGTCCCCAACTGAGCAAGCCAAGCCAAAGCCGACAGTGGCAATGAATCAAAACCCCATCAGGTGACCTAATGGAGAAAAATAAAGCTTGGGAGAATCCAGGCTCAGTCGGGGTGCCAGTTCTCCTCTGGCCAACAAACAAACAGCGTATGATTATTATTCTGGCAACTTTAAAGGTCAGAGGTCATATTAGATCAGAATATTCAAAAGATCGGAGTCATCACGCCGGAGACGGGTTTATTGAGGATGACATATCGATTAATAATAAAAAAAAAAAAAAGGAATATTCAAACGATCGGATCAAGCATCTTTAGAACCAGTTAACTGTTTGCCCCCACTGTTCACTGATGCTAACTCGTTTTACAGAACATCCTGTTGATATGAATTAGAGACTTCAGGACTGTTTTTTATCTCTGTTTTCATTGTGAATATATAGTAAAGTGTAATTTATTCCAAATGAATTCATTACTCCAGTCTTCAGTGTCACATAAACCTTCAGAAATCATTCTGATATGATGTTTTTTGCTGCTTAATATTTGTGGAAATTATTATACTTTTTCTGGATTATTTAAAAAGAAATTAACAGCATTTATTTGCATCTATTACATTTATTATTAAATTAAAGCATTATTAAAGTATTTGAATGATTTCTGAAGGACCATGTGACACTGATGACTGGAGTAACGATGCTGAAAATTTAACTTTATTCACAGGAATAAATTACATTTTACAATATTTTCACACTGAAAACAGTTGTTTGAAATTGTAGCAATATTTTGCAATTTTACTGTTTTGTTGTATTTGATTATATACATGCAGCATCAGTGAGCATACAAGACTTCTTTGAAACACTTTTGACAGGAACGTAAAGCGTTCTTCAATTTGATACAGATGTAAATGAAAATAAAGATAACTTGCTTTTCAGTACACGTTTTTCAGATATCGATTCAGTTCAATGAAAGATTCGTCAGAAATATTCAAACTGGCCTCGTATTTTTTAACAAATTGATGGCATGATGGCACTAGAGGTCCCACTTCACAACAAGAATCCCTTTGTCCACACATCCCTTTGTAAGAAGACAAACGGGTGTGATAAGTCCCTCAACAAAGAATTCCACAAACAAGTGACCATTTTGATCAGGATTGTCAGTTGTGACAATTTTGACAAAGTTGTGAAGGAGTGAACGACCATGGGCTGCCTAGGGCCACCAAGCCAGTTCTATCTAGAACACAGTAAGAACAAAGAAAGAAAAAGACAATCTCTATACACACATTGGCTTGAAACCACAAAATGGACAGGAAACTGTAAGGAACATGTCCTATACATCTCCATACTTATCCAGGGAACTGAGTACACAGTAGAAACCACACCTGGAATAACAGCCAATGCAATCTCACCCACTGACACAGAAATGGACATATGGGTGATATCTCAAACTATTTGCTTCAAGTTTGGACTCTATGAGTTCAGAACACTGCCACAAGGACGAGAAAGGTTTGGAAAATAAATGAAGCATTTCCAAGGGTCAACTGTGTATTTTGGGACAATTCAGCAAGCTCCACAGAGTGGAAAGGTGGGATGTGATAGGCGGACACTTGAAATGCTACTACCCAATCACAACACTACAGCAGGAAGGCGGGAATGAGTTATCCCCTCCCCAACTGGAAGGAATAAACGCCTTCCCAAGCGAACACACCCTTGTTCTAAGTTTCTTACCTGACAAGGGAAGGAACAACAGCACGACCAAGGTTATACTCTTGCGAGTAAACCTTCACCCGCACAGACCTTCAAGCAGCCCAACCGCTCCTGCTGAGACTTCAGCTCCAGAAATCAATGCCTTGACTCTTGCTGTTGTAACCTTCAGTCTACAAAGTCCCGCTTGTTCTGTAAACATTTGATAGCGTTACTTTTATCATGGCGGGGACCCGACACACATCACTGAGAGCTGGTATCAGTTGTTTTTGGTTCACCTACAGGTGGAGGAGGGTGTGTGCCCTGGCGTTGTGACCGAAGAAATCTCTCAGGAGGAGGGGGGAGGGCGAGTTGGGCCCATCCACTTTGGTGGTCGCTGCTTTTTGGTCGATATCTGGGGACTTAGTGTGATAGTCTGGTCCATTTTCTCTGAGAAGCTCAGAAGTGGGGAAGCTGGAGAGAGGAATAACATGTCTGGTGAAGGGGGCTGTTGCTCTGGTGTTACTGGAGGCAGTAATATGTTGTCCTGGCTTCCCTGGTTGTTTTCCATAAAGTCATCCTTGGGTGCTGAATCTTGCAGCAGTTCTAATCCGTCACAGTCTGTCTGTGGTGAGCTCTGTGGGCGGGGCTCAGCTGGGAATGTGTCCGTGAGCAGTGGTTGTTGTGGCTGCGTGGTGTTATCATTGTCCTTGTGCGATGTGTCAGCTGCATGTCCATTCAGATGCTGAAATTAAGTCCTGACCACTTTAACTCCTTAAGCTTCATGAGCGTGCACGGGTTGAAGCGCTATTTTTAGCACGAGTGTAATGTTTGTTAATAGATTTAACATAAAAAAACATCATTAATCTTGACAAACTATATATCATTCTAAAGGTCTAAACCTCAAGCATCGAGGACAGACCACTGTTTTTCAATGAAAAGCTTATAACGGCTGTATTTTTGCATGAATGTAAGCAATACACATCAAAACAATTGATAAGAAAAAAAGAGCACATACCGTAGTTTCCTAATTACGAGCCACACACGCATCCACTGCTAAAAATTCCAGAATGAATGGAAAGGTGAGGGTCCACTGAATAACATCCCATAGAGCATTTTAATCCAACGAAACAATAACGGTGTAATATTGATGGTTAATCCTTTGTTTACATCGCATTTCTGCGGAGCGGAGTATCATACTAGACTGTTATGCAATAAAATAATGCACCAAAAACCGTCTCCCGGTAGCATAAAGTGGCATGGGTTTATAGCTTTGAATGTTACGAACATAATACAACTAACCCCACTCAAAAACATGCAAAGATAGCCGCGATATAGTCAAAAATATCTTATATATTTAATATATTTTAGCTGATGTCATGACGTGCTCATCCAATGATAATGTCTGTTTATCTGGAGCCAATAAAAGCATTGAATCGTCATGACTGACAGAAAATGTAGCCAATGAACACACGATTCCAACGAGACCTTGCATGTGTATATTTGTCACATGGGCGTGAATATTTATTCATTTGAATGTGCCAATGTGGCGCTATCTCCCCACGAGATGCTGCGAGTCTGACACACCCCCATCTGACAGCTACGAGCTAACGGGCTAGTAAACAAACAGAGGTCTCTTTGTAGTAACTGTTTGCTAATCTTACTAACTGGGCGGAATGTATTATCCAATGGATCGTCAAAAGAAGTATGTATTGTGCTGAAGATGCTTTATTTGAGCTCACTCGAAGCAGCGATGTGGAAAACATTGTGGAGAGTGAAGACAGCGATGACGGTGATATGCTTGTTGACAGAGAAGTTGATCCAATAATATACCGGTGAGTTGCTATGTGTAGTTGTTTATGTATATTGAGAATGTGTGTGAGAATGTATTTATTTTATTGTTTCTGTGTGCTAGAAAAAATGCAATATACCAGTATGCATTATACATATGCTGATATTTTGCATTTTTCCTAGCACACATGGGGAAAAAGTATATATAATTTTTCCCCATGTGTGTGTAAATAAAACATAGATATATATAACACATGTAATTGTTTATATATATATATATATATATATATATATATATATATATATATATATATATATATATATATATATATATATATATATATATATTGAGACTGTATTTATTTTATGTTTTTCTGTGTGCTAGAAAAATTACAATATACCAGTATAGATTATACATATACTGATATTTAGCATTTTTTCTAGCACACACAGAAAAAATAAAAATATATATATATAATATATAAAATGCATTTTTTTCCCCTCTGCTACAAAAAACAAATTGACAAAAAAGAAAAGTTCTGGACGGCCGACCATCTGTGTGATTGTTGAATGCTCACTGTATCACCGGCCATTAGATTGATTGTAGGACTGTGTGCGAATGTCTGGGCCGCCGTCAATATGAATGCTCACTGTATAGCCGGCCGTTAGATTGATGCTTGGGCTGTGTGAGAATGTATAGGTGGCCGTCAATATGAATGCTCACTGTATAGCCGGCCGTTAGATTGATTCTTGGGCTGTGTGAGAATGTATAGGTGGCCGTCAATATGAATGCTGTCTAACCGACTGCCCATCAGTTTCATTGTTCATGGGATGGCCTGTAATTAGAGTGAATGATGACAGTGTGATTGTTGATTGAATGGGCAAACTATACAGAAATAATACATGCAGTGCTAATTCTCTTTCCTTTCCTTGCCATTCTACAGGCATCAGGTTGAGTCTTCAGATGAGCTATGGCATCCAAGCACCAGCCAACCAGCAGAAAAGAGAAGAACGCTTTCAGATTCTTCAAGATCTGCACTTGCTGTTGTAGACCTGAATCGGCCAGTAAAAGGCCAGTAAATGTTTTTTTTTTTTACATTTGCAAATTGTGTGTGTTTTTATAGCTATATATTTATATTATATTGTTATTTATATTACTAGTTATATTTATAGTTATTATACTTATATTACTTGTTGTATTTTCAGTTGCAAAGAAGTTTAGCTCTTTTTTATTCATATTTCATTTTTATTATATTTTTATAAGTTCTGTTGTACAAATAAATCACTAATACAAAGTCTTATGGTTCTGCCTATTATTTTATAGTTGAAAAAGCATTCAAGCATCATATATGATGGCTAAAACAGCTTGCAGTACCCTTCATAACATTAGGTTATCAAGTCTCCTGTAGGTTTCTTGGCACCTGGACATATTCTTAGAAAAAAGCATGCAGGAACCCCATTTTTCATGATATCTTCGTCAAATTTTAAATATAAACTGATGAGACTTGTGCCTTTCAATTCATTAACTAACAGGATTCCTTCAGGCTTATTTTCATATATTTTTACATCAAATAATAAAGTGTTCATTGTAGCACAAATCATCTTCAAGACACTTCAACTTCTATAACGGTTTGTCTTTCTAAGTTTTTTTCTACTTTAATGTTTGGGTAATAAACTCTAAAGTGTCTTCTTTTTAAAGATGTCTAAATTGTGCATGTAGTGCAAATTGTTCAGCAACTGCAATTGTTTTAGTTGGGAGATGTCATTTCTGGGGATGTGCCTCAAGCAGGCGGAGGGAGAAATGGAACAGACATAGTCTTGGAAAAAAGCTTGCAGGAACCACATTTTTCATTATATCTTCCTCAAACTTGAACTATAAACTGATAAGTCGTGTGGCTTTCAATCCATAACTGAACTGGATTCCTCCAGGTCTATTTTCATATATTTTTACATGAAATAATACAACATTCTGTGTAGTGCAAATAATTTTTGAGGCATTTCAACTATTATAATTTTTTATCTGTTTGAGAATTATCAACTCTGATTGCTTTTTAGTAGAGTCCCAAGTGTCTTCTTTCCAAAGATACCTTAATTGTGCCTGTAGCACACTGTTCTCAGGAGCTATAATTGTTTTAATTCAGGTAGGTCGTTTTCAGCTGTGAGCCCCAAAGTGGGGGTGCAGCTTAACAGGTTAATTCTGTTACTACGTTGTTTTCTGCACTCATTGGAGTCGATTGGGTGGTTTGATTATTTTTGTTATATGCCAGCTTTTCATTATTGGGAAGTGTATCCCCAAAAAAACTTTTTTTTCTACCCTAAGCACGAAATACATTAAGGCTGTGTCTCCTTTGAGACTCAGTCAGGAATAAAATAATCCTTTTTTAGATGTCATGGCTGTGTCTTATTTCCTGACATACAAGAAGACATTGAACGGCCACATATGGGCACACTCTGAGGACATCTAATAAATGAGGTGGAGATTGAGCAAGAGGGGGTGCTATTACTGTCAATATATTTTTCCTTAGTAACTTGCCTGTATTGTCTGTAAATGGTCTTTTCAATCTATGATCTAAGATTATTTGTTTGTCCGCAGGTTTGCAGGGCTGAATCAATCGACGGCTGCCATATCATAAAAAGTACAATGCATCTGAGATGATGTGAGTTAAATAAAAATAAGTACTTAAATAAAGACTTGGACGTAAATATATAAATGTGAAAATATATTGAAAATATATAACAGTTACATTTAACATAAGAAATAAACTGTTAACTAATAGTTGCAATTTGCTAACGATTAAATATTTAACCATAGGCTACATGTTTACCTGGTTAATATGGTCCGGTCTCCCATCGTCGCAGGCTTTGAAGCATGTCAAAATCCAATAAAAACTTATAAAAAGCACCAAAAAAAATTCTCTGCTCCATTTATCTTTTTAAAATCTCCTCGCGAACGTCCACTGTCAGTTGTCACACACCTGCTAGCCCATTTAACGACGCTCGGTTCAGTGTTGCCAAGTCTGGAATTTGCAACATGACATCATAACTTTGCGTAAACATACACGCCACTTTCTAAACATACACGCCACTTTCTAAAGCCAAATGGCGTGTTATCTGTACGCATTTTGAGCTATCCGCGTGTATGTCTACGCCGTGTAATTCCGCGTGTATGTGTACGCCGAAACGAACCATCATCTCCGCGTGTATGTCTGCGCCGTGTGATTCCGCGTGAACGTAAATGGATTTATAAACATACTAAATGATGTTTTTTTGAAAATGTAAAAATGCAGAATGTTTCTTGTGATGGGTAGGTTTAGGGGCAGGGGCAGTGTGTGTGTGTGTATGTGTGCGTGTGTGTGTGATGGGTAGGTTTAGGGGTAGGGGAAGTGTAGGGGGATAGAATGAAACAGCATTGATAAACACGCTAAAAAGCGATTATGCGTCTTGATAGCACGCCAAAATGGCATAGCGAATTGGCGTGTCATACATCCGCTATTTCATGAGATCAGTCTGGAATTGGGCTGTATTTACTGTTGCTGTGGGTTGTTTGTAGCTTATAGTCCAGAGGTTTAAGTTGCTTTACTTTAGCAATATTTCTACCGCCCGCCCCCCACGTTATGGCGCATTTTGGCCGTGATTCCACTACTTTTGATTAGCACTTGGAGGGGTTTTGTTGTGCAGACCTGGCAACCCTGTCCCTCGGTTCGGCCTTTGAAGTACGCACCCTTTACTTTGGGACACAGCTATAGTCACTCATCAGCACTCCCTATATCAGTAGTCACCATTATCACCACAGTTGTCCGATCTACGTTATGTTTAATGTGTGTTGTGTCTGCCTGTTTGCCTGTCAAAGGAATCTTATTATTACAACCTGTTGTTGAACATCATTCTGAGGCCCTGTCCCAAACGGCACCCTAAAGGCCACTACATACTCTGCAAGAACAGTTAAATAAAGAGACATCATTTTGTTCTCGCAGCTTGTTCTCGACACATCGTCTGAGCAGAATTTTTTTCTTGTGGGTGTCCGAGAACTATTGTGTGATTGGTCAGAAATGTAATGTGGGCGGGGTTAATGCAGAGAAACAGAGATCTTCGACACCTGCTTTTCTCGTGAAGTATGGAATGTCCTGGCCAGAACGAACTTTGTTCTTGTTCTTGCCAACGCGAGAAAACAAACTGTTCTTGCAGAGTATGTACCAAGCTTAAACCCTCGCAGTCTTCCTCTGAGTCCGCACTTTCATGACGTAATGCCACTTTGACTGTCGGGAAGAAGTCCGCTGAGGAACCCGCACCAGTGTGGGCTCGGCTGAAGTGCGCATCGAGGACGCATATCGACCGCAAAGGGGGCGTTCGCGAGCACCCTTCTGAGACCTAAAATGACAAAGGGGACACCCTACGGTCTCATGGACTTAACGGACACGCGTCAGCCATTTTAAGTCCACAAGACCGAAAGTGCACATGAAGTGTGCCATTTGGGACATGGCCTTAGATTAAGTACCTACTCAATGAGAATGTGGTTTCGAACGCAGCCACCATCTGCCTGCAGCCACCCGTGACACACAGCTGTTTGTAACATTGATAATAAATCAGCATATTAGAATGATTTCTGAAGGATCATGTCACACCAGGCTGGAGTAATGGCTGATGAAAATTCAGTTTTACATCACTGAAATAAATTATATTAAAATAGAAGCCCACTATTTTAAATTGTAATAATATTGCAGAATATTACTTTTTTCTGTATTTTTGATCAAATAAATGCAGGCTTTGTGAGCATGAGACTTCTTTCAAAAACATTAAACCTAGTAATATGGGTAACACTTTATTTTAAGGGTCCAGAATAATGCATTAGTTAAGCATTAATTAAGGCTTAACTTGTTCACAACTAAGCATTAGTTAAGCACGAACACACTAGTAATTAATGATTAACTTTACATTTTAAGGGTCCGTAATTATGCATTAGTTAAACTAGTAATTAATGATTTGCTTGTTCACAATTATGCATTAGTTAAGCATGGACACAATAGTTATTTATGATTAACTTAACATTACAGTAAGGGCATATTAGACATTATTTACAACTTAATAAGCCGTATATTATTTTTCTGTAGCTGTGTAATTATATGTCTGTATTTTCTGTTAAGTTAACTGAACAATAAGCTAGTAATTATGTTTAATTACTGCTGATTTTGCCGTTATAAATTGCTAAAATAGTGTAATAAAGACAATTTGAGCCCCTATTCTGAAGTGAAAGTTTTATTCTCATTAATTATGGCACTTATTGAATGATACGTAAGTTTATTAACCAGAATAAGCCAATAATTAAGCCTAACTACCATTAATACAGCACTAATAAAGGCAATTTGACCCCCTATTCTAAAGTGAAAGTTTAATCCTCAGTAATTACGGCACTTATTCAGTGATATTTAAGTTTATTAACCAGAATAAGCCAATAATTAAGCCTAACTACCATTAATACTGTACTAATAAAGGCAATTTGAGCCCCTATTCTAAAGTGAAAGTTTAATCCTCAGTAATTATGGCACTTATTCAGTGATATTTAAGTTTATTAACCAGAATAAGCCAATAATTAAGCCTAACTACCATTAATACAGGACTAATAAAGGCAATTTGACCCCCTATTCTAAAGTGAAAGTTGTATCCTCATTAATTATGGCACTTATTGAGTTATCACTAAACATTTCGCTGTTTGTGACTTCTGCTGCAAACTCGGTTCAAAGGATTACGTTAAACAAAACTTCACTTTAAAACTCTAAAATGAGTAACATTTCTGTAATCATTTAACCATTATTTATCATGCAATACTTATTGTATACCATGGACACAATGACTAGAAAGTACACCAAAACGCAACATAAATTCACAAAATACACCAATTTAATTTGTTCGCTGTAATCCACATCTTTAGAATCCATACGATGATCTTCTTTATCCAGCGATCTTCATCTTCATGTTCAACAGCGACCGTAAACAAAGCCCACGCACGTTATGAATTCAAAAATCTCGCTTTACGGCAGTGATATCAAACGCTCATTGGCTCTCGCCTGCTTCGTCACAGATTGCGACATGCCGTGTTTTAGTGTTTGAATGAGAAACGCGCGCGCCTTCAAATAGTGGAGTGAAGCTTAAATTAAATAACTTAAATTATCTATATCGCCAGAGAGGACTCCGACTGCAACACATCGTCATTTGGACTACTATTGGTACCGCTTTTGACATTTTCACAATAAAGAAATTATTGTGATTACACTTTTGTTATGTTTTTTCTTCATAAGTTCACCCTAACGTTACATACTTTTAAGAAATGTTTATATGTAGGTTTAGAGGTTTGAGTGAGATTAGTGGCTCAACATATAATTGTAATGCTATATTGTTACTAAAATTTAATAAAATATACGTTTGTTTCAATGTTAACCTTACCTTAAACCATTTATCCAAATATACAAATATACAACAAAAGTATGTTTTGTGTCCGTAAAAGCTGCTTCTTCTGGTCAATAAACTTAAATATCACTGAATAAGTGCCATAATTAATGAGGATTAAACTTTCACTTTAGAATAGGGGGTCAAATTGCCTTTATTAGTACTGTATTAATGGTAGTTAGGCTTAATTATTGGCTTATTCTGGTTAATAAACTTAAATATCATTCAATAAGTGCAATAATTAATGAGAATAAAGCTTTCACTTCAGAATAGGGGCTCAAATTGTCTTTATTACACTATTTTAGCAATTTATAACGGCAAAATCAGCAGTAATTAAACATAATTACTAGCTTATTGTTCAGTTAACTTAACAGACAATACAGACATATAATTACACAGCTACAGAAAAATAATATATGGCTTATTAAGTTGTAAATAATGTCTAATATGCCCTTACTGTAATGTTAAGTTAATCATTAATAACTATTGTGTCCATGCTTAACTAATGCATAATTGTGAACAAGCAAATCATTAATTACTAGTTTAACTAATGCATAATTACCGACTCTTTAAATGTAAAGTTAATCATTAATTACTAGTGTGTTCGTGATTTACTAATGCTTAGTTGTGAACAAGTTAACCCTTAATTAATGCTTAACTAATGCATTATTCTGGACCCTTAAAATAGTGTTACCGTTTTTTGACAGTGACCTGATACTGGCCCACATAGGACATTCTGCCATTGGCTCTCACTTAATTTTGGATACTATATTCTATATTCTAAAACTATATTCTAAATAAACTACAAAAATATATATTTGTTTTGTTCTTTCTTATAGTTCACTCTCACAGACCTGACTGAAAGGCTTGTTCATTATGTAGCTCATTATGCGGTTATTTGTCTTCTCATGTGTCAATCACAGATTTATTCAATTAAACTAAATTAAACTTAAGAGGTTTAATGCAACCGGGCATTAAAATAATAGTTTGGTTCATTATGGTGATAAATAAGTTCAGAGCCGATGACTGTGAGTCATTGAGAGGTTGTTACAGTAGGTGGGTGGATCTTCAATATTTCATAAACACTCCCATAAACAAGCAACATCTGCAGGACTAAATCACAATCTCTTTTCACACACATCTTGATGCCCAGGTGCAAATCATGTTGTGATTTCTCCTTTGACTTGGATGGAAGGAATTGAACAGCAGCCAATTTTAATTGAAATAAAATAAGGATTTCAGGAATGCTTATTTTAATTTTTCAAACTGGCATCTATTATATTTAGTAAAATAAATAATAAATCCTAAATTAATTTTATGAATTATTCTGTACCTACTTTATTGTCATCTTTAAATCCGTTGGTATTTAAATTTCCTTTGCATGTGTAACGGAGGACAGCTAGTAGTTGCTGTGCGAGTAAACCTCACTCCTCTGATCTCAAGAGACGCTCTAGCGACTGACGCTTGCCTTTAGCCTCTTTGTTAGAGCGTCCGACTGTCATGCCGGCGGACCCAGGTTCGAGTCCCGCTTGGAATGGGTGGTTTGTACAGGAGGGGTTACTCATGGGCTTTTTGAGTTTGTGAGTTTTCATTATGTGTCTGAAATTGTGGAGCCCTAAACATGTTTCACAGTGGCAAAGACTAATTAACAAAAGATGTAATTGTGTTTAATTCATGAAATCTCACCTTCTTTATCATCTGCCTTGATTTGAACTGAGAAAAACCCTGAAATGAGAAACACAGAATGATGGGCAGTATTAGTCACCTTCATTTATACAGCACTTTATATACAATACTGATTGCTTCAAAGCAGCTTCACAGTAATAAACAGGAAAATAACAGAATCAATGATGCAAATGTCACCAAATATGAGACAAACTCAAATTCTGCTGTAAATTTGAACTTGTCTCATATTTGGCTTCATTTTTTTATGGAGCCCCTAAAGGAACATTGTGATGGAAAAAAAATATTTAAATGCTTTTGCATTCTCTCGCAAAAGTTATGTCCGCTCGCGCCACAGGGGAATGTAGAACTTTTGCAAGAGAACCCGAACACATTGATATATAATTTTTTCCTCCCATTATGTCCTTTTATTGGCTCCTTATATTTTTTGCATAGTTAGAGCTGCACTATTAATCGTTAAAACAACACAAATCTCAATTCAAACACCCACACAATCTCATTCCTAAATGACAGCGATTCTCCTGTGTCTATTAGAATATTAGTCTATTATAATATTCAAATGATCACAGAAGAACTGGGATGAAAGTTTATATTTCGGATATAAACACTGATTTATATGGTTGTGATCAAAATAGAGTAAATCACCCTTTGAAAGTAACTTGTTGCTTCAAACAATGATTGTATTGATTACACCGTTACATCAGTAGGTGGAGACAAGTGAGTGTTAAATGTATTTGTCATTGAATAATTCAGTCAAGAGATTCGTTCAATAACACTTATTCATCTGGTATAATGAAACAAGTGAAGTCTTTATGAGTGAAGGAGTCATTGAATCATTCATTTGATTAAACAATAAACATTTATTAAATAGACTGCAGCAATTAACATTTTGTCAGAACCCCTACATGTTTTATTTCACAGCTCTGTGGAATACTTGATTCTGATTGGTCAATGTTATTCCCAGATAACAAACGCCAAAGTGAATAACACACCGCTCATCCGGGTACTATGAGTTATCTTGACCGGTACTACTTATATGCTTAACGTGTCACTCGTTGTGAAAGTGCGGACGTTGACTGTCTGAAAATAACTTAGCCACCACGGGTTACAATGGAAGACTTCAAGGGTTAGTTCACCCAAAAATGAAAATTAGCCCATGATTTACTCACCCACAAGTCATCCTAGGTGTATATGACATTCTTCTTTTAGACGAATACAATCAGACTTATATTTAAAAAAAGTCCTGGCTAATCCAAGATTTATAATGGCAGTGATTGTTTTCTGTTTTTGAAGTCCATAAAAAGGCATCTGTCCATCAAATAGTGTGCTCCACACGGCTCTGGGGGGTATTAAAGGCCTTCTAAAGCGAATCGATGCGTTTGTGTAAGAAACATACCCATATTTAAAACTTTATAAAGTAAAGATTCAGCCGATTATAATTACAATTTTATTCGTCCAAAAGAAGAATGTCATATAGACCTAGGATGTCTTGAGGGTGAGTATCATGGGCTGGTTTTCATTTTTGGGTGAACTATACCTTTCAGCATTAATTTCAACGTACATGGTAAAAACAAATCTTTTCAGCAATAGATAAAGGCTTAAAGCAGTTTGGAACTGTTTTTCTTCACGGAAGCTTTGCGTAAGAGCTAATAAAATATTTAAACTCAAGACAATATTTTGTGTCTAATTTACTTGAGAAAAGTAGCCGTGTAATAAGCGGGATAATGTACATCCAGCCGGTTGTTATCGCAGAATAAACCCCTTCAGAGTGACCCTAGACATTATCCCTTACATATTGTTTAGTTGTTTGTTCAGAATCGTGAGAGAATCGTGATCTCTATTTGAAACCAGTCAAGTATAGTATTTTGTTAGATTTACACTTAAGAAAGAAAAGACCAATTGAGTAATATTCAGTGTTCTCTAGAATGAGTTATTTCTGTTCGTGATCTTCATTCTGTTTCCAGCCTCATCTTTCAGAAACGCCCAAGATATTAGAAAAGATGTTTCACTTACCCAGTAAAAGCAACAGACTCCTAAAGAAAACCCTCATGTTCACTTCTCGATTCTTTCTGCTTTTATTTGAGCACTGAATGAAAGTTGTTCCTCTGAGAGAGAGAGAGAGAGAGAGAGAGAGATGATGGAATGATGCAAAAGTTCAGCTTTACATACCAGTGAGACTTCTGTCAGTTGAGTCACATGATCATATTTCCCCTCCTCCGTTTCCATATTTCCCCTAATCCATTCCCATATTTCCCCTAATCCATTCCCATATTTCTCCTCCTCCATTTCCCATGTTTCTCCTCCTCCAGTCCCATATTTCTCTCTTTTTCTCGTTGACTAGAGCTGGAACATTTCTCAAAAAATGTTGACCAAAAAACAGGGTATTATTTTTCAAATAAATCATCTTTCAAATCCGTGTATAAACAAATGAACAAGTTATGATATGAATGTCTTTAGTAATAAATAGTGATGACCCTAACCCTTTGACTATAAGTCATCACCTTTATTTACATAGTGCTCTTTACAATGCAGATTGTTTCAAAGCAGCTTAAAAGTGATAACAGGAAAATAATGCAACAAAGTTTGTTTCGGCTGTACAGCCACTCTGGAGTTCATTTTCCTTTCGAAAGGAAACTCTCCTTGACTACGTTTACATGCTCCCTCATAATGCGATTATAATAGGATTTTGACAATATTGCGATTAAACTTTACCTCATGTAAATGCAATACTTCGATCAAACTAATGCGATTAAGCTCAGAATTGTAGTAACCATATTCACATTAAACTAGGTGGCATTCACCGATTTTAATCGCAATAAACAGGCAAGTAAACACCTTAATCGCATTATTACCATTCTGACCAAAGTGCGCATGTGCGCGGACGTACACGGATGTTCACACAACTTCATGAAAGAACTTCGTGACATTATTCTGAAGTCTTCTCTTCTCCAAATCACTAAACTCTGTCGACACAACTCGCTGAGCTGTCTCTGCTCCGTCTTCATCTAGACGGTGCGAAGAACGCGACGGAAGCAGGCAAACCCGGCATTGCGATGTTCATCACGTCACCGAATAATAATGTATTATGAATTTGATGCGAGTAGATTAAAACAACGGCCGGTAACATACATACTGTATGCCTATTGGAGTGTGGTATAACCATACTTATTAGCAAATAATAAGAATAATAGAAATTGCATGTAAACTGGAGTGAAGAACCGGCCTTCTGCTCATGCCATGTGAATTTCTTACTGTGATCAAGACCTTACTCTGATTATTAGAAATAGTCGCATTATTGGTGCAAATGTAAACGTAGTCACTGTGTCCTGAGACACTATGGGGAAACGCCTCATCGTGACTGGTATCTGAAGCAACTGTAAAATCACTGCAATCGTATTGGCCGTTGACAGCCTATGACATAATACTAGTGCGACCAGGAAGTATATAAGGGGCGCCTAGAGAACATGTCATCCTCTCTTTTCCGTATTCAGGAACTGTTTGTTTGAAGCAATTGTTCAAAATCAAGGTAAGAATGGCTTATGTAAGCAAACGTTTCAAGTTGTGCATGGATTTGTGTTCAAAGCTTTATGACACTAGATCACACAACTTGTGCGTTGTTTGTTTGGGCATCTTCCTAAGGGAAGAGGGGACCGGCATCTATACCCAGCGGCTGTAAGTGAGAGACAGTGCTCTGCTGCTGTCAAGCCAGGAAGAGCTGGAGATGGCTATTGAGGGTGAAGAAGGTGAGACGATGATGACTTTGTTCAATCATTGTAACCCTTCTGTGGGTCCAGCGCTGGGCTTGGTAGTGAGTGCATCCTTTCAGGCTGGAGTATGGCAGGCCTCATTTAAAGGGGGCAGTTTCACGATATTATATGTTATATAGTATTATCGGGGAGCTCCCATTACTAGGGAAGGTTATCGTCACACTTTTACGATGTACCTCCTCTCCTATGAGAGTAGTTTTTGCAAAGTTTTTTTATATAGTGAGTAACATTCAGAAAACATTACCCGTAGCGAGTGACCTGGCCTCCTCTTAAATTAGAGTCGTTTTGTGTAAGGCCGCCGCTCATTTGAGCTACCAGATTACCAGATTTCAAGTGTTTGGCCTCTAGGGCCGGCTTGATAATTATTCTCTGCTGGGTAAGCTGGCTTCCTCATGAGAATCATTCTGTTGAAGCTGTTGCTCTTTCAAGCTCCAGGCAAGTTCACGATTTCAAATGTTTGGTTCTCTGCCTTCTTGATAACCTTCCTAGGTTGAGTGAAATGGATTCCTCTCACTGAGAGAGTAAAAAGCACTATGCTGAAGCCTCCGCTCCCCCAGGCTATTACTGAGAAAGCCTCCCCTGTGGATGTCCTCTGGGTGTTGTTAGGCTTCCTCTCGTTTGAGAGTGAAGAGCACTATGCTGAATACAGATGAGTATCATACGTTCTGTCACCTTTTCTGGTGCTCTCCTCCGACCCCTGTCTGTCTGTGCTTTGATTTACGACGGACAGCATCTGCTGCGAATGCGACTGTATTTCATGTGTCCCAAACACATATGCATATAACATGCTGTTTAAAAGGTAGTTTATATGATACAAGTAACCTTAAAGTTAAGAGATGCCTCTAGTTTTAATAATTCAAACAGGCCTTTGAAGTTTGGGCCAAACCTCCTGACAGTGATGTGTTTCCGTGTGTTCACAGCACTGGATGTCATATGGTGATTGTGAAACAGCGAACACTTCACTACATAATTTCATGGTGAAATTTTATTTTACATGAAAATCAGGTAAATTTTGACCAAGAACAATGCACTGTGGGTTTAATTTAGCGTGAGCAGTGCAGAAAAAATAGACACAGCGCCGAAACGATCGCAGCAATGTCGCTTCTGCTCTGCTCCTGCTCTGCTAACACGAGCAGTGTAAAACCGGCCTTAGAGCTCAAACCCATGCCTGTGGCATTCTGGAGTATTAGGCCCTACATAGAGGCATCCTCGACAGGCTGGTTGATTGATATGTGTTCATATAGTGATGTATTAGGTGCTGCTTTGTCCACCTCATTTACCCCTTTTCCACCAAGGCAGTGCTAGAGCTTGATCGGAGCCAGAGCCTAGTTTCAAATCGGTTCTTTGTGTTTCCACACCCAAAGCCCCAGCTCCGAGCCAGGAAAAGTGGTTCTTAAGGTATCTTGGGGTCGCTTCAACCCGCGGACATGAAAAAACAGCCCGCAGCAAAACCACGGACTTGGCAACACTGCCGCTGCCTCGCTAGCGTTGCTGAGAAAGATGAGACGTATACAGTGACGTATAGGGTTGCCACCTTCAGTGTGGCAAAATAAGGGACAAACATTCACGACCCCCCCCCCCCCCCCCCCCCCCAAAAAAAATCCCCTAAAAAACAATTGCATAAAGGACAGAAATAAAGAATACGTCATGAAATTATTATTTCAACATTAACAACTTGACAGCTCAATAATAAACCATAAGAAAACATAAGATCAAGTACGTGAACTTGCAACAGAACACATGCTATATTATTTTACATTTGATTATTTTATTTAATTCTAAAGAACTCTTAGCCTATTTGGTGCACTTTATGACGCCTCATGATGTTCCAACCCTGTATGAGTTTCTTTGTTCTGCTGTACACAAAAAAAGATATTTTGAAGAAAGTTTGTACCAGGCTGCTTTGGGGCACCATTGACTTCCACAGTAATCTTCCTGTGTGTTCAACATAACAAAGAAATGTATACATGTTTGGAACAACTTGAGGGTGAATAAATGATGACAGAATTTTCATTTTTGGGTGAACTGTCCCTTTAAGCAGTCATTCTGAACCAGTAGGCCTAATCACTTTTTGAATTTTAAAATGTTTATTTTCTTTGAATAATTTACTTAAATTATGATTATATTATCGTGTAATTATTTGTCCCATTTTTATCTAAATATTTTTAAATGTCATAAACTTTATATGACAGGATTATTTATTATGTATGATTAATATAGCCTAGCTAAATTATAAATTAATAATAACATTTATTTGGCTATAATCTATTAATTAACCTGTCTAAAAAATAATAATTCTGTCTGCCAAGCTCTGATAATGTATTGGAACATTATATTAATATATTATCCATTAAAATAACTATAGGCCTACCTTTAGAAGCACGGATGTGTCTGTCACATAGACCGGTCTGTCACCACAGTCAGACAGTCTGAGACACTGAAATGCTTCTCATAAAGTGTGCAGTTGGCCTGAGGTTCATCATGAGTTACAGGACAGACCCATTGATACCGTTTTGATATAAATTCAGTTCTATATCTGGAGATCCTCTTGCGTTCAAACGGAGGACGCGACGCGAGCTCGACATGTTTTTTTAAAAAACGCGCAAGTTTACAGGCACACTCTGGCACAGCGCATGTTCTCGAGACTCCGCCGCTATGGCAACAAAGCCCGCAATCACGCACAAATGAGCTCCTGTACTACTTATTGTGAAATTGATTCTTTATATTTGCTATCAGTATTCTCCACACTGCAAAATCCGTATGTGTTTATTGAACTATGTGTGGACCTGTGTAAAATACGGGACAAATCGCGTCCCGTATTGGTTTGATACAGAACGCGTCATTTTGCTTGTAAATACGGGACGATTCCGTATTTTACGGGACGGGTGGCAACCCTAGTGACGTAAGACATGGCTCTGTTGTGGCTCTCAGCATGTGGAAAAGCAAACGGTTCTTAGAAGCTCCTCAGTCGAACCAACTATGAACTGGGACTAGCACTGGCTCTGAACTAACACTGCCTTGGTGGAAAAGGGGTAATTGTGACTTAGCATGTTTTGACAATATGCATGCCAAGTTTTTTTGAAGTCATTTGCTTATGTTCAAAAAGTCATGAATGTAAATCTACATGTAAATGATCCCAAATTTCTGTCTGTGCCAGCGTCTTTTGGGTTTGGTGTGTAGCGACGCCAACAATTAGGCCAATGTTATGAGATTTAAGTGATTTTCAAGATCCACCTACATTAACCTGTCAAGAATCTTCTTTATTTCTAATAATGTCTGATTATAGTTCTTTTTTGTGCCCCGATAGACTTTATTGTCATTTGAGTAGCCAAACCATGAATCATTTGAATAGGCAGACAACTCTTATGCCTGTATGCAAAGTCAAAGTCAAGGTCAACTTTATTGAAAAAAGTGCTGACTTTAATAATAATATGAATGAACCGTCTTGTTTAATCTTAAAGTTTTGGTGGTCAGACTCGGCTCACAGAGATGATGGCAGATAAATAATGCTGACGTCAGCGGCCACCGAACGAGCAATCGCTATTATTATATATATATATATATATATATATATATATATATAGTTATATAGTATATATATATATATATATAGTTCAAAAAGGCAAACAGTCAAAGTTATTATGCGAGTTAACTTGAGACGAAATGCAAATCTGCAAAGACGCATTTGGCATCCGTCACCGTGACATGAAGTGGACTTTTAAAGCTGAAATGATGAGTGAATTGAGCATGCTTGGAATAACAAGAGAGGAATAACATGGATTAAACTTTTTGGCAAGGATTAATGCATAACAAGTAACGTTACAAGGAAGGGAGACGACGGCTATAGGTAAGACAAAAAGTTATATTTTTCATAGCTTGTTTATTGAGTTATCAGTTATTGTGGAATATGTGACAATCGGATCCAGTTGGGTCTGTGTCTTCGCGCCGGGTCCGGGTCCAGCTTTTTAAATAATAGACGGGTCCAGGTCGGTTCCGTTAAGCACATTACGAATGAATTCATTTTTGGACCCTTGAAAACCTCTAGTGTAAGGTAAGACAACCTTTTTATTTTGTTTATTAGTTTAGATTGTACTATAGCCCGTTTCGTTAGCGAGCGCCGTTATGAGCTGCGAGCAGCATCAGGCCTGCCTCAGCTTGACAAAAATGCCTTTTTACTGTTGTGGTGATAGTAAGCATTTAAACTAACATTGTGATAAGCTTGAAGTGTTTTATATATATGGATTTTATTATAGGCAAGACAAGTCAAGTGTTGATTTGAGAGGCTAAATGATCAAACATGAGGTTAACTTATTGTCGGCTGCTTGGTCGTTATTTAAAAAAATGTTTAACTTTAATTTAACAAACAAAAGTCTCTCTCTCTTTTTTATTTCGAACAATAACCAATAAAAAATAAAATAAAATATGAACATACAATAATTGTTACCACATAAAACACTATCTAAGAATAATCATCAATGAATTGATTGTGTTGCGACGCCAGCAATAAGGCAATGTTATGAGTTAAGTGATTTTCAAGATCCACCTACATTAACCTGGCAAGAATCTTCTTTATTTCTAATAATGTCTGATTATAGTGTTTTTTTGTGTGTCCCCGATAGACTTTGTTGTCATTTGAGTAGCCAAACCATGAATCATTTGAATAGGCAGACAACTCTTATGCCTGTATGCAAAGTCAAAGTCAAGGTCAACTTTATTGTCATGCAGACTAGGGCTGTCACGATATTAGATTTTCACAACACTATAGAATCCTTGGGGGGGAAAGTTGTCAAATAAATTTCTACTTTATTTAGTTTTTCTTTTTTACCCAACAAACCTACTTGGATACTGATAAACACAGGGCACATGAATCTTCTTTGAAGCTTCCTATGAAATAACAAGAGAAGAAATACTGTCAAGTTCGACAGTAGATGAATAAATATTAACATCAAAACTGATACTTTAACTTGTGTACCAGTATTTTAAGCTCTTTAACCTATTCTTGCACCGGTGCAAATGAAGTCATACAGTAAGCGTGCTGCTGATTCAGCAGTGGTGGGCGGTCAGGGCCTTCTCTGCTGGCCCTGTCAAAATCAAAAATATATATTTTTTTCAAAATTCAATGAATGTGTGTATGAACATGTCTAAATTCAATCACTGTCTACTTCAGCCCATTACAATTATATTTCCAGAAAGAATGTGATTATTTTTTGTGAGGTTGAGCTATATTTTTATCATCTAAACGTGTCACAGCTCCGTGGACCAGCACTAGTAGTATAGCTAGCTTTCAGTTGAAGCTGCCATTTTCCATTGGATCATAACTTTGACTGACGGGGGTGATCAGCCAATCAAATTTTGATGTGAGGTGATAGAACGCCCCAGAGGCCCAGCGGTGTGTCGGCGTTACCCCCCGCTGATGTCATCAGCCGTTTTAACTTTTTGCGGGTTGTGAGCGATCTATGTGAAATAAGCAATGGCCTCTGCGGATGACGGGCTGCGCGAGCTTCGTGTACATCCTGATGTCAAGCCGGTAACGTTAGCCGACAAGCTGTGTTTATCTGTGTCTCTTTTGATGATGTTCTTGTTGGTCTGTTTTTGTTTGTTTGTTTAAGAGTATTTGTGTCAGTTCATTTTGATTCATTTCACCAGTTGCCTTAACGGTGACACGTGAGTGCAGTGGTATCAATAAATCGTTAAAATGCCTTTTTGTCTTGCGTGTCTTCAGCCATCGCCTGAAGCAACGATCATCGTGCCTGGACCCCTTTCCACGTACCGACTAGGACATGAAAAGTTCAGTAGATTATTTGCTCTAAATGAATGGTTAATGTCATGGTGTAATGAACAGAAGCTGCTCTTTGTAAATAATTGGAATCTGTTTTGGGAGCGACCTAGGCTCTTCCGTCCTGATGGCCTTCACCCCAACAGAATCGGAGCGGCTCTTCTGTCGGACAACATCTCCAGGGCGTTGCACACCACAATATGACTAGTAAGTCAAAGTCCAAATCACAGTATTTGCTGACCTAACTTAATTGACATAAGTACCAATGTAGAACATTATATAGAAACTGTGTCTATTCCTCGTTTAGTGAGGTCAAACATTAAATCTACTGTAGGATCAAGGAAAAATCTAATTGTGATTTAACCAGAAAATCTCAATATTATTGAACAAAAACAATTTCTAAAACTAGGTCTTCTAAACATTAGATCGCTCACACCTAAGGCGGTTATTGTAAATGAAATGGTCACAGATAATAGTTTCGATGTACTCTGCCTTACTGAAACCTGGCTTAAGCCAAATGGTTATTTCGGTCTTAATGAGTCTACTCCACCAGGATACTGTTATAAGCATGAGCCCCGTCTGATTGGTCGTGGCGGCGGTGTTGCAACAATCTATAGAGATATTCTTAATGTTACTCAGAAAACAGGTCACAGGTTTAATGCGTTTGAAGTACTAGTGCTAAATGTTACGCTTTTAGATGTAAGAAAGAAATCCGTATTATCTCTAGCCTTGGCTACTGTATATAGACCTCCAGGGCCCTATGCTGATTTCCTAAAAGAGTTTGCAGACTTTCTCTCAGATCTATTGGTCAACGTCGATAAAGCATTAATTGTTGGAGATTTTAACATACACGTAGATAACACAAATGATGCGTTAGGGGCTGCGTTTACAGATCCATTAAACTCCTTTGGGGTCAAGCAAAACGTCACTGGTCCCACTCATCGTCTTAATCACACACTAGATTTAATTATATCACATGGAACCAACCCAACCGATATAGATATTATACTGCAAAGTGATGATGTCACTGACCATTACATAGTAACTTGCATACTGCGTACTGCTGAAATCTGTCATGATGCGCCACGTTATCGACCAGGCAGAACAATCCTTCCAACCACTATAGATAGATTCTCAAATACCTTACCTGATCTGTCTCAGCTGCTAAGTGAACCCAAACAAACAGATGAACTAGAGGAAATGACTAGCAGTATGAGCACCATTTTCTCTAGTACATTAGAAATTGTTGCACCAATTAGATTAAAAAAGGTTAGAGAGAAAACTAAAGCACCATGGTACAACAGTGCTACACATGTTATCAAGAGAGAAACTCGTAACTTAGAGCGTAAATGGAAACATACTAATTTAGAGGTCTTTAGAATCGCGTGGAAAGATAGTATGTCACGTTATAAAAAGGCCCTAAAAGCAGCCAGGGACGAGCATCTCCGCAAACTAATAGAAAATAACCAAAATAATCCAAGGTTTTTATTTAACACTGTGGCTAGACTAACAAATAAACAAGCATCGCCTGAGCAAAATATTCCGTTACAGTTTAGTAGTAATGATTTTATGAATTTCTTCACTGAGAAAATAGAAAGCATCAGAAACAAAATTGTAAATGTACAATCTTTAATGATGTCTTATGATTCAACTTCAATTATCACCCCTCAAGAACTACTACACTGCTTTACAACTATAGGACAGGAAGAGCTAAATAAACTTATCATTGCATCTAAACCAACAACATGTTTATTAGATCCAATACCCACTAAACTACTGAAAGAGTTGTTACCTGTAGTGGAAGAGCATCTTCTCAATATTATTAACTCGTCTTGATCTTTAGGTCATGTTCCAAGAATATTCAAGTTGGCAGTCATAAAACCTCTTATTAAGAAGCCACAATTAGATCATAATAACCTAGCAAATTACAGACCAATTTCAAATCTTCCATTCATGTCTAAAATACTAGAAAAAGTTGTGTCCACTCAATTGTGCAAGAAAATGATACCTATGAAAAATTTCAATCAGGATTCAGGCCGCATCATAGCACAGAAACCGCGCTCGTTAAAATCACAAATGATTTACTTCTAGCTTCTGACCAAGGCTGTATCTCAATACTAGTTCTACTCGATCTTAGTGCTGCTTTCGATACTATAGATCATAAAATACTCTTAGATCGACTTCAAAATTACACTGGTGTTCAGGGACAGGCATTAAACTGGTTTAGATCGTATTTATCAGACCGCTACCATTTTGTCTGTCTAAATGGGGAAAAATCAAAGATAACGTCAGTAGACTATGGGGTGCCGCAAGGATCCGTGTTAGGCCCTCTGCTATTCTCAATATATATGCTGCCACTTGGTAATATTATAAGAAAACATGGGATTAATTTCCAGTTATGCTGATGACACTCAATTATATATTTCATCACGACCAAATGAAAACGCTAAATTCTAAACTGACAGCGTGTGTTGAAGATATTAAATACTGGATGACGTGTAATTTTCTGCTATTAAATTCAGATAAAACGGAGGTATTACTTTTTGGTCCAAAAAACTGCCTACAAAACTTCTCACAATACAACTTTAACTTGGAAGGATGTCCTGTCACTTTATCCACTACAGTAAAAGACCTGGGCGTTATATTAGACTGCAACTTGTCTTTCGAAAATCATATTTCATATGTTACAAGAACGGCATTTTTCCACCTTAGAAACATTGCTAAGCTACGTATCATGCTATCTATTTCTGATGCAGAAAAGTTAGTTCCCTTTCGTTCAGTCACTACGACGTAACGTTAGTAAATAATGAATGGGGGTTTCGCTTAGAAGCCTATCAACTTCGAGTTTAGAGAAAACGCCCAATGGCGTGCCAATGCCATGGGGCATGCGGAATTTGCATACGTAACTCCGCCTCACCGCGTGAGTATATAAGGAAGTACGTGGCAATATCGCATTATGTTCTGCTTTCGGAGCCAAGAGAACCTACCTCTTCACTCCTACAGCCTTCTGAGACTCTGTCAGCTTCTTCGAGACGAGCAGCTTTCCAGTCGGTGTTGGTGTAACGGCGCGTTCCAGTGATCGCATACTTCCTGCCTGCTGATCTGCGCAGTGGTCCGTTTCACAGCTGGTGTGTGTTTCCCTGGGCGCTTCGGCATCGTCTGCGAGGCTTTCCTCTCACGAAAAGAGCTTGCGCGTGGCACGTCTTTTTCAAGACGGCTCGCCCGTGCACTTCCGGGTGCGATCGATTTTCCGCTGCTCTCTATGGACGCATTCACTGCTCTAGCGTGTTTGGGCTTCAGCACGTTCGGGCAGTGTTTGCGGATGTGTCACGGTTCCATTGCGGGGGCGTGACCATCGCGATGTCGCGGTCGAGACTCAATGATCTCCGTGAGGAGAGAGAGTCCCCTCTGCCACACCCCAATCTACCGTCCCCGAGTGAGATGGTACTTTGGCTGGTGGCCAGGGTGACCTGAGGGCGGTGCTGTGGTATTAAGAACCCCGACGTTCATTCCTCGGGCAACGCCCCCT
Source organism: Gobio occitaniae (assembly GCA_033150135.1). Lineage (NCBI taxonomy): Eukaryota > Metazoa > Chordata > Actinopteri > Cypriniformes > Gobionidae > Gobio > Gobio occitaniae. The sequence goes on from JARQWZ010002574.1 coordinate 148,660, forward strand.
CTTATACATCGCTCCCGCGAGTGTTGGATTGAATCTACGGCCCGTCTCTGACGCCCCGTTCGTTCAGTTCACGCTCCAGATAGCAGTGAGATGTCGATCGCCGCATCCTAAGGTGGGCTGGAGTCCTTTGGGGATGACGATTAGGTTGTGCTCCGCCTCCGGGTGTGTCAGCACTGCCTGATCTGACCTAAAGTTGACAGCCATGTTATCCCGGGCAGCCGCGAGTCTCGCGCTGGTGTGGAACTCCGCCCAGTCGCGGGTGCTCGTGGTTGCGCGATTTGTTTTTGGGGGCGGCATCCGACAGCTGTTGGGCCCCGCCCCCAATGCCTTTCGCTCCCGAGGTGCATGAGGAGATCACGCGGTCCCGGAAGTCCCCGTGCTTCCAGCGACCGTTTGGTGGCCTCCTCCGCCTTCTCTGCCCTTAATGGGGCCGCGGCCTAGGGTACACTGGGGCCCCCTCCCCCCCACTGTTGAACTCTCTGTTGCGCACTACGGTGTCCACAGAGGGCTTTGACGTGGCGTGGTGTGGCTGTCCTAAGCACCCTCCCAAAGCCTGTGGGCTCGTCTACTTCGGTGGCGTGGTCCCGCAGAGCTGCGGGCAGGCCGCCGCCCCTTTGCACATGCACAAGGGTGGAGCCGACCCAGGGCTCTTCATTGAGCTGCGTGCCGCAACTGACCCCGCCCCCGGGCGGTGAAGGTGGCCACACGCTCCCTGGGTCGGGCGATGTCCACAGCTGTGGTCCGGGAGAACACCTGGCCTTACCTGGTGATGTGGAGGACGTTGAGCGGGCCCGCCTCCTCAACTCACCCATATCCCAGGCTGGCCTCTTCGGCGGCGCGGCTGAGAACTGCGCCAAACAGTTCTCGGCCGCCCCAGAGCAGACTGAGGCTGTAACACGTACTGCCCCGGCGGCCAGCTGCTGCACCAGCCGCCGGCTCAGTCGCCTCAGTCCGCTCGCCGCCGAGGGCGCCCTCCCTCTTCCCGCCCGGCCCCAGCAGCAGCCTTCACCTGGGCCGCACCGTGGAGGTGGTTGAGGATGTCGCCCAGTCCGCTCCCCAGACTGGTTAAACGCCAGGCTGGAGGTGGACAACTCAGAGATGGGTTCCAGTTCTTCCCAGGGGATGGTAGCAGGGCCTCTCCTTCCCCCGGTGGAGGGCCGGGGGAAAGTCTTTCCGCTGCTGGCCCCCGGGCTAGCAGCGCTTGGGAAGAACTCATGTTCCTGTCTCTGAGGACCCAGAGACCGGTGATGACAGTGCGCGCCACCCTCGGGTCTCGCCACTCGCATCCCTCTCTGTCGCCAGCCCCCTGGCAGAGCAGACCCCAGTGGAACGTGCGTCCTTCCCTGGTCTCCTCTGTCAGGATGCAGCCGTTAACCGTGCCCCGACCCCGGGACGCCCAACAGCCTCCCCTGTCCGGGCCGGTAACGCTGCCTCGCTGCCCCACCCTGGGTACGTCTGCCGTCCGTATGACCCCGTTGGTGCAGTCTCTGGAAGCATGGCTTCAGGGGAGTCCGCTATACCGTGACCGGGGCCCATGCCCCCGTCATGCGTGCGGAGATTGCCACCTTACTGGCGAAGGGTGCGATCGAGTCTGTCCCTCCGGCCGAAATGAATTCGGGGTTCTACAGCCCCTACTTCATTGTACCCAAGAAAACCGGTGGGTTACGACCAATCCTGGACCTTCGCATCTTGAACCGATCCTTCACCGGCTTCCGTTCAAGATGTTGACTGCGAAACGCCTTTCGAATGCGTTCGTCCTCACGATTGGGTTGCAGCGATCGACCTGAAGGACGCCTACTTCCATGTCTCCATCCTTCCTCGACACAGACCGTTCCTACGGTTTGCTTTCGAGGGGCGGGCATATCAGTACGCGGTTCTCCCATTCGGGCTATCTCTGTCCCCTCACGTCTTCACGAAGATTGCCGAGGCAGCCCTTGCGCCCCTTCGGCAGCACGGGGTCCGCATCCTGAACTACCTCGACGACTGGCTCATACTGGGCCACTCTCGAGAGCAGGTTTGCGGACACAGAGATCTGGTTCTCCACCACTTAGCCCGTCTGGGCCTTCGGGTCAACTGGGAAAAGAGCAAACTTTGCCCCGTGCAGAGGATCTCTTTTCTCTGTATGGAGATCGACTCGGTCACCATGTGCGCGCAGCTTACGAGCGAGCGCGCAGTCTCTGCTGGCTTGCCTCCGTCAAATCGAGAGCGAGAGTGCGGTTCCACTGAAACTATTTCAGAGGCTCCTGGGGCATATGGCATCTGCAGCTGTGGTAACGCCGCTCGGATTGCTTCATATGAGACCGCTTCAGCACTGGCTTCGCGATCGAGTCCCGAGATGGGCATGGCTGTCTGGCACGCCCCGGATCCAAGTGACTCGGGCCTGCTTACAGACGCTCACCCCGTGGTCGAACCTCAGTTTTCTACGGGCCGGTGTGCCCTTAGAACGAGTTTCCAGGCATGTTGTCGTATCGACGGATGCCTCTGCCACGGGCTGGGGTGCCATGTGCAATGGACAAGCAGCCGCGGGCTCCTGGACAGGACCCCAGCGCCTCCTGCATGTCAATTGCCTCGAGTTGCTGGCAGTACGATTCGCCCTGCACCGCTTCCGAGCGCTGCTAAAGGGTCAACATGTGCTTGTCCGGTCAGACAACACGGCCGTAGTAGCGTACATCAACCACCAGGGCGGTCTACGCTCCCGCCGTATGTCTCAACTCGCCCGCCATCTCGTTTTATGGAGTCAGAAGCGCCTGAGGTCCCTTCGTGCTGTCCATATTCCGGGGGTCCTGAACCACGCAGCCGACGAGCTCTCGCGGTTTCAGCCTCTCCCGGGAGAATGGAGACTCCATCCCCAGACGGTCCAGCTGATTTGGGAATAGTTCGGCGATGCACAGGTAGATCTGTTTGCCTCCCACGACTTCCCACTGCAGCCTGTTCTTTTCCCTGACCGAGGGCACGCTCGGCACGGATGCACTGGCGCACAGCTGGCCGCGGGGCCTACGCAAATGTGCGTTCCCCCCAGTGAGCCTACTCGCACAGCTCCTGTGCAAGATCAGGGAGGACAAGGAGCAGGTCCTTTTGGTCGCCCCGTACTGGCACGGCCGGACCTGGTTCCCCGAACTCATACTCCTTGTGACAGTCCCTCCCTGGCCTATTCCTCTGAGACCAGACCTCCTTACTCAGAGACGGGGCACCCTATGGCACCCGCGTCCTGACCTCTGGAACCTCCACGTGTGGCTCCTAGACGGGACGCGGCAGGTTTGAGTGGCCTGCCACCTACGGTGGTCGCCACCATCACTTCCGCTAGGGCAGAGTCCACTCGGCATGCCTATGCGTTGAAGTGGAACCTCTTCGTCACCTGGTGCTCTTCCCGCCAGAAGACCCCTGGAAATGCCCGAACGGGTCCGTGCTTGAGTTTCTCCAAGAGGGGTTGGAGCGTGGGCTGTCTCCCTCCACCCTCAAAGTTTATGTGGCCGCTATATCTGCCCGCCACAATCTCTTGGAGAACAAAAAGGTAAGTCAGCACGACCTGATCATCAGGTTCCTGAGGGGGGCGAGGAGACTGAATCCTCCTCGCTCTCCTCGCGTACCCTCTTGGGATCTCTCAGTAGTTTTAAGTGCTCTGCAGAGGCCTCCCTTTGAGCCTTTGCGGTTGGTTGATATTAAGTTCCTGTCGATGAAGACGGCTCTGCTGACCGCGTTGGCCTCTCTTAAGAGGGTTGGGGACCTGCAGGCTTTTTCGGTTGACGAAGCGTGCCTGGAATTCGGGCCGGCTAACTCTCACGTGATCCTGAGACCCCGGCCTGGATATGTGCCCAAGGTTCCTACCACTCCCTTCAGATACAGGTAGTGAACCTGCAAGCGCTGCCTTGGAGGAGGCAGACCCAGCCTTGGCATTGCTCTGTCCAGTACGCGCCCTCCGCGCCTACGTAGACATGACGCAGTGTTTCAGGACCTCAGACCAGCTCTTAGTCTGTTATGGTGGAGAGCGGAAGGGAAGTGCTCTCTCAAAGCAAATGTTGTCTCACTGGATAGTGGACACCATTGTTTTGGCTTACCAGCAGCAAGGTCGACCATGTCCCCTTGGTGTGAGGGCACACTCCACTCGGAGTGTGGCCTCCTCTTGGGCTCTAGCGCATGGCGCCTCGCTGACAGACATCTGCAGAGCTGCAGACTGGGCGACACCCAACTCATTCGGGTGTCTTCGCTTGCTCGCCACTCCACTCCACGGGACTGGATACGTGCGATATTTCCTCAGGTGAGCTCCCCCGAGAGCCCTGAGCTCCTCCAGCACTGCTTACGCCGATACCTGTGTGTCTGCCCTCTAGCGAGCCCAGACCCTCGTCTCCGGCCAGGTGCCCCGTGTGCATGGTTCCCCTCCTGCGACCCCCACACGAGTATTTCACCGTAAGTCTCCGCAGTGAGCGGGTTTCTTCCCTTGGCGTGTCCCCGCCAACCCTAGGGTTAAAAATCCACCTTCGGCTGGTACCCAAGAGATCTCCATATGCAGCCCCTAGCCGGCTCATATATGTCTCTTAAGTCCTCCCCACGGGTAGGCATCCTTGGCATTCCCTCACTGGGATATGCTTCCCAGTGTACCTTGGTAATTTAAGGCAACCTTTTTATTTTGTTTATTAGTTTAGATTCTACTATAGTCCGTTTCGTTTGCGAGCGCTGTTGTGAGCGAAAATGCGTTTTTACTGTTGTGGTGATAGTAAACATTTAAACTAACGTTGTGAAAACTTGAGGTGTTTTAAATCTATGGATTTTATTAGAGGCAAGACAAGTCAAGTGTTGATTTGAGAGGCTAAATGATCAAACAGACTCAAGCTGGACTTCAGTTTGAGCTTCACAAACGTTTGCTTTAAACAAGGACCTGAAAGGGATACCTTAATCAAAAATGTTCATTAACTTCAGCATTGCGTGATACTATTTCAAAGTGATGTCCGTTATTAAAAAACAGACAGATGGACAGATAATCAATTGTATTTACCTGTGAAAACAAACCTGGGACGATTTGATGAGAAAAATTAGATATTCTTTGTGCATTCCAGTGAATTAATAATACGATATATATTGTGAATTCAATTGGGAGAACAGACCATAATGGTGCAGCATATTGTCTTTTTTCATACCGTTACAGCAGAATACAAAGGGAAATATAAAACAATCATGAGGAAAAGAATGCAGTGACTGAAAAAAGCTCTGGCCATAGTATTCTTGTTATAACATGTCACGTTAAAATACCAAGCGTTATGTTTTTCTCATGATGTCTGAAAATAAAATATGAAAGAAAATTGACAGGTCATTCAGTCAAACTGAGAAGCTTTATTTGTAGGGCAACCTTATGATTGGAAATTATTTGATTATTTGAACATGAATATTAATGTCTTTTTGAGTGGAATTTCCCCAAACCGGAAGTGACCATAATTCCATAATTCCATAAAACCATAATTCAAAACGCAGTCAGCTCATCGGGAATACGGTGGATTAATTTATTTGTTAAATATATGTTTTTTTGTTTTATTTTTCACTTAAGTTTCATTTTTAATAAATTAACATAAATGCACACTTTATCATTGTCCTGACACTCTCTTTTTTGTATTAGAAATGTATAACTAGTGCAGATAAGAAAACACTCACATGACGACGAAGGAGTCTGTGGCCTAATGAAAGTCATTTCACTCATAGAATAAAACATGGGCTCAAGACAATTTACATAAAAACACTGGGCCTCATTCTTAATCTTTAGTAAATTTATGAGTAAATGCTGAGTAGTTGTAGTAGTTTAAAACTGATTCAGTTTTGATAGTTAAATGTGTGTATGTTAGTGAATTCCAATCTTTCTTAAAGGTCCCATGGCATGAAATTTTCATTTTATGAGGTTTTTCAACATTAATATGAGTTCCCCAAGCCTGAATATTGTCCCCAAGTGGATAGAAATGTTGATCGGTGTAAACCCGAGATCTAGCCGTCTTTCTCTGCCTTTGAGAAAATGACAGGCCAGACGAGCCAATCCTGAAGTCTCCTGGTTTGACGTCCAAGCAGGAACGGTTTCCTCCCTTTCCTCAGCCCAGAGAATCTGGCACACCCATGCAAGCGCTCGAGAGATCATGGCTTGTGAACGAGTGAATGCTGGCAGTTTCTCAGTGTTTGGATGTACAAATGAAAACAGAAGTCTTTTTTCAGTTCCTTCTGATCTGTGATCAGTGATTTCTGATGTGTAGCTAATTATTTATTATTCGTGCACACACTGCGGCTTCTCTCTCTCCCGACAGAACGGTGTTTTCGTGTTTTCTATCTTGTGAGTCAGTGTTTTTGTACATCCTCGTCGCGTCTATCTGTTCTTAAATGTGCATACAGTCAGGAGTTTCTGCTCAACATCAGCAGAGTCACATCTCTTTAGAGATAAACCTCGACCACGCCGAAGCTCTGGCTGGCCGGTCGGCCTTCATCATCCCCGACCCCCAGTACTGCATCTGGCCCACAGCGGAGGCACCAAACGCGGCCCGAGATTAAGCAGAAGGGGGGTAAGCGTAAGGGTCTCCGGGCTAGCCAGCTTTCACCACAATAAACTGGATTACATTCGATTACTGCTGTTGTGTCTTTGTTTGCGCTGTGTACTCAATGCGCGTCACTGACGCTTTTCATATGATAGGAACATATCTAAAAAATAATGCTATTATCAACACTTACTCGTAACTTGTTCATCTCGACAGCTGTAATGGTACATTGCATGTGTTACAAAGTTGGTAATAATGATGAAGACGGACTCGGTGTGACTGGGACTCGTGTTTATTCAGAACTCTCAGATACAAACACAATAAACTCGCGCTGACAGCACAGCTCTCATAACTCAGTAGTTACTTTAAAAAACTTTGTTAGCGATCGCTGAGCTCAGTCTCTGGTACATTAGTGATGTCCGGTTTGCGAACGATGTTTCTTTTGAACCGGTTCTTTTCAGTGAACCGAATCAGTTCACCAAATCGGACTGAATCGTTTTAAACGGTTTGCGTCTCCAGTCAGCGCTGATCCATGATTTACTAAAGTTACTAACTTTCTCACATGAGTGACAGCCCCTCCGACTAGAAATAAACTAATAACCTGAAGTATATGCTGTAACACAACAGTTCACTGAACTGAGACGTGCTGAGAACTGATGTGAAGTGAACTCCGGACCATCCGTCTCTCTGGCAGCAGCTCGTGCCTCGTAGATCTCGTTAAACCACACCCCCTCCGCTCATTTAAAATGCAAAGATGTCAGCCAATCACAACAGTGGGCGTTTTTACTGAAGTCTCACAGCAGACACGCCTCTTGAAACAGGGCATTCAGCCACAGGGCAAACAGCAGTATAGAAAAAAATGCCTTTTATTTCTAAATTATGACATTTTATGATGTAAAAATCATACTAACAATATAAGTACACCTCAGGAAACATTATAAAATAATAGAAAAATGCCATGCCATGGGACCTTTAAATAGGATGCACATGCATGCCGTAATTAGCATAATCCCTGGCCATGAGTTACAACTACATGAATTACATGTCCAGGAACGCTGTGGAATCTTCTGGAATCTATATTTTATGCATGCTTAATAGACTAATTGGCCATATGCATAGCAATACATATTCAATTAAACTGTGTCCAACAAAACATTTTCAGCCATCTAAAAAAAAGTGGCATTTGCTCCTCTGAAAACGCCAGCAGGTGGCACTTGAGACGCTTTGATTACTGATATGGATTATGCCATGCAGTAATAAGTGCTGTGGCAAATAAAAAAGAACAATTCTGAATAAGAGATAAATACACACTGTAAAAAAAATAAATAAAAAAAAATTTTTTTTTTTTACAGAACATAACTTTAAAAAATGTTAGTAACGTCTGACAGAAATAAAGTCAGTCTGGTTAGTAATGTGTGAAGCTGGTAATGCTGTTTGTGGAGTTGTTTAATGACATTGGAGCCTGACGTCAAAAAATGTTTAAATGTCAAACCAATTTTTATTTTAAACCAAAATTTGACGTCTGAGTGACAGAGTCCACATCCGATAACATTTCTAGCTGGTGTGACTATGGCATTGTGGCCATAGTATGAGCACACAGTGAGTGCGCTGTGAGTTACACTTTTAGATCACTGTGACCTCACATTGTGATCACATGGTAAGATCACTGTGAGACAATGTGTTGACTGGGATATGTGCTCTGGGCAGTGTTGATTTAACACTGGGGATTTTGCTCGGCAGACAGTTTTGTGATAATCAGAGTTAAATCAGTGTTTGTATGAGAGTCGTGTTGTGTATTATCAAAGACGTGATAGAGACATGCAGACATGTACTTTTTTTTAGAGTGCAGACATCTTTAATTTTGTAATAGATATTTTGGTCTTGACCTCTACATCAGCTCAGAGAGTCAAGTCGTCAAGTCAACTTTATTTATATAGCGCTTTTTACAATGCAGATTGTTTCAAAGCAGCTTCACAGTGTTAAACAGGAAAATAATACAACATAATTTGGTTCGACTGTACAACCGCTCTGGAGAAAACAGTGATGTCATCAGCTCAGTTCAATTATAATACAGTGACAATGCGGGCAGATCAGTTATTTAGTTGAAAATGTATTTGAATATTTAGTTGAAAATGTAGTGTCCCCATTTGAGCAAGCCAAGCCAAAGGTGACAGTGGCAAGGAACCAAAACTCCATCAGGAGTATAATGGAGAAAAATAAACTTTGGGAGAAACCAGGCTCAGTCGGGGTGCCAGAGTGTGATTATAGCTTTAATATTACATTACAGAACAGTAACATATAAAACAAAACATGTCAACTAAAATGGTTGCCTCTAGAATTTCACAAGATCTAAACAGAATAAACTCCAGTGCAAGTGGTTCATTTACAAAGAATGTTTACAAATAGATTTTATCCAAGGCCATACAGAACCAGAAAAACAAGAAAATTATGTTTGATTGAACATGCAAACAGTAGCTCATAAAAATAAAATCTATGAAAGACAATGCAATGAAAGTAATTGAATTACATATCACAAAATAAATGTAAAGAAATGTTAAATTTGACACTATTTGCTATGTTTGTATGAAACACTAGCATTGAAAGCATTAGCAGATGCCCAAAAGATAATCCCAGTGGCCTGTTGCACAAAGCTGGTTTCAGTTGCTACCCAGGTAAGTTCGAGATTAGTTTGAGCAAACTCTGGTTTTCCGGGCTCAAGAAGGTGGATTGGTTTTTAACAGTGTTCATCACCATAGTAACTTACATGGCTAACCTGCTCTGGAGCAGGTTTTATTGTGGGTTAGAGATCGCAAACCCAAACTGGACCAATCAGCTGCAAGTAAAGATGCAATAAAGCCACACCCCCTGTATCTCTCGTTCCAAATTAAAGCAGTTTATAGTGAAAAAACTTTAGAGACAGAATTGCTCATCTTTTGGTGCTAATTGTTTATTATATTTATTTATATGAATTATAATTACTTTTAATTGATTTCAAGCAATTACTATATTAATTTACAAGTATCCAAATATTAATATAAATATAATACATGCATTCATAATTCTTTTAAACAACGTGTATTCATTTGAGCTCTTTGTGAAGCTATAATTATTAGGCATATTTCTTTGATTGAGATCATGCATTGATATAGTCAGATATTCTTTCAGCTGCAGTGTTTATTTCTGCTTTGTAAACACATTTAATTTCATGATAATTTTCTAAACGATCTCTCAATCTTCAGAAGAGAAGTGAATTGCACCGTGAATCAAGCGGACACTGTGATTGGCTGTTTGCAGCACGTGTCACACTTTCAGGTGCATGCTCTTCATAGTTAATCGCAAACTCCGGATTAAACCCGAGTTGACAGAGAACGTTTATACCAAGCTTTGAAAAACCGTTGAACTTGATCTAAACCAGGTTGGATTTATCTGGATTTGTCAACTCTGAAACTCAGAGTTTGTTCAGCTAGCTTGCAACAGGCCTCAGAATATGTAAGGTATACCTTTTATAATTCAGAACACCTGCTTGTGAAGACTACACACTTTCTGTTTGATTAAGTGCACACACACAGCCAAACCCCAGTTAAAATGAACTGACTCAGTGTAATTAATGAGATAATCAAGTGATTAATTGAGTTATTGTAACACCTGCTCATCAGAAGTATACACAAGCAGTATTAGCTGAACGCCTGACTCAATGCCAACAGGTAGTAACTAGAATTTTGTTCAATTCACTGAGCCAGATCAATGGGCCAATCAGAAGATCTGTTTGATTGAAGTGTTGATGTAATGAACAGTAAATAATACATGACAAAGTTGAAATGTCAAACTAAATGAGATGTCAAACTTTTAACAAAAATAAATATGATCGACCTAATCAAGTTCTTATTTGAAAGAAATTGACAAATTTCTCTCAGCGTGGCTTGATGAATCCTCACCATGGACATAAATCACTGCAGAAAATTCAAAATACTACACATACATCAAAAACTAGCCTGTAGACTACATACAGGATAATATTTTTAGAAACTCATTTTTAACTCTGTTTCAACAGTATTCACTCTTCACACCAACATTTAAAGGTAGGGTAGGTAGGATTTGGTTAAAAAACTTTTTTTTCCAAATTTGTTTAAACTTTCTTTATATATCAATACATAATTCAAATGTAAGTACTCTGAAAAAGAAAGTATAAAAATTGAGTGTCTGTAGACCTCTCACGACTGTTTTAAAGACAGCTCATTATTTCCATTCACTCCCCCTTCTCCCTTCTGGGCTCTTTCCAAAGCCACGCCCCCAAAACACATGAACGCGCTACGCCGACCGCTCAGCTCAGCTGGAAGATGCATTATTTACCTGAGGCGAGCGGAGAAGAAGTGCATGTAGTGACATCATGTCAGAATCACATGTAATAAAAAAAATCAAACTTTATCATTATGAATATAAACAAATATGATGTATTTTAGTACTCACTCTCAAGCTAGAATACCGATGCCGGTAAAGTTTAAAATACACACACAACACAGTGTCTGCGACACACACAGATACAAGATAAAAACATCAGTAAACATAGATAGAGAATATAAAACCTAACCGGGGAAAAATGGCGGAAATAAATGTGCAGGTAAAGTTCCCGGTGAACATGGTAAAAGAGTTTAGACAGAAGGTAGTAGCTAAAGCTAACTTAGTTCTTAAAAAAGTTCCTGGATGCGGGGTACTAGCTTTTACACATGCATTTTGTTATCTAAAGTTACATTTTGCGAAATTCAACACGACAGCGATCAACTTGAGCTAAGCATATTGAGTATTTATCATCTCTACTAATGGTTCGCTAAGTGTATAACATTGTAACTTTATGCTAAGTAATGTTAGCTATATTAGGCAGCTACGTGTGCTAGTGATACATGCTTCATGAAAACATAAACCAAAAAAATGTATAATCAAAATGACAGATTACCTGTCCAGCAGAAATACAGCCTCTTGAACTCAAATCAAACGGGTGTGCGGCTGCGCGCATGTGGGCAGATCCTGGAGCAAAAGCGGAGGTAGCCATGGTAGCGAGAGAGAGTGACAGTCGCCCAAGCCAATCACTTGTTTCGTCCCGGACGGAAATAATGAGTGGTGTTTATTGCAGATTAAAACGTCTAGAGTCACTCGATTTTTCTTTTTTTTTCTTTTTCAGAGTACTTACATTTTAATTATGTATTGACATGTAAAGAAAGTTTAAACAAATTTGGACAAAAAGTGTTTTAGATCATTCTTACATACCCTACCTTTAACTTTCATTTACAACAAAGTCCATACTTCATATACAATGAACATATCACTCAATTATAACACACTGGAACACAACATACCGTTGTAATTCATCACATATATGAAAATAAATCCACAACTCACCGATTCCTTTGAATTAACTGTGGTTTGGTAATCTTTTATCCAGATTACACCACAAACTATAGCGATGACTTCACTAACTCGATGCTCTGGATCAACAAGGCCATAGCAGGTAAGGTCTTTCACAAAACTTTTCAATTTGACAAGTAACTTTTATCTGCTTTGTTTAGTAGTTGTTTCTTAAAATTAGATTCAAAATTCTTAAGCTTTGTTCACATGTGCTTCTCTGTTTCTTCTCTCTCTATCAGTCTCATCTGCATCTCACAGTGGGCGGAGTCAGCATTGCTGCTGATCACACTCAGTTAGACAATCTACACCTGCAGTGCAGATTCGAACTCTAATTGGATACATTTTACTGCAGTAATTTGCATATTACTAATATAATTAATAAAGCATTTTATTTCTCTCAATTTTCTTTTATCACTGTCCTTTTCACATATAAACAGTTCTATAGAAGGGTAAATTTGTCAAAAAAAAATTTTTCTATGGACTGCAAATTGACTTATTTGAGTCTGGGTTACATTATGATTGAGCATTAGTGATGAACACCTGATGTTAATGAGCAGAATCAATGACGGAAAGAGTCAGTATTTAGTAGGGGTGGGGGGTACTTTTTTTTAGACACACACGCCCACGCACACATACATCAAGAATCAGTATAAATCTCAGTGACAGAATATTCAGAAAACCAGATCAACTCTGAACATCACATAAAAAACAGAAAGAATTACAAGAACATAGTACGAATAAAATAAATTACCAAGACAATTCAGCTCATAGTGTATTTATGAGCAATGCATGCTGGGAGCCATGGGTGAGTTTTGATTGGTGGCCCCAGAATGCACTGGTCATGCTTTTTGAAGGTTACCATTGTTGAGATACATACACTGATTCTTGATGTCTAAATGATGGAGTTTTTTTTTTTTTTTTAAATCCCTCTGATTATACTGAAAATGGCTGGTTTAACGCAGTAGAGTCTGCTGTAATCAACGCGTTAAATCTAACTCAGAGAGACAGGTCACGAGATGATTGTCACAACATATCCAAAAACAGCTGATCACATTTCTCTTGGTTTATCTAGTTACTATAATCAGTAACAGCAACCAGAGAAAATCTGCTATAAAGTCAAGGGTCAAGATCCCAACTAAAGCAAACAGTTTTTTTTAAATGGTGATTCTTTCCTTCAGTGATTCTGAGAGTTAAGAGGAGAGTTAATTTAACACTTAAGGCCTGTTCACACCGGGACGCGTTTATCGGCGTCGTTTAACGCCTCGTGACTAAACAATGGGCGCCAATGTGAGTGTGCACACCGACGCACAAAACGCCAGGCGTAAAAGCGTCATTTAAAAAAAAAGGCCTCGGTTCGTTTTTTTATTTTGACGCGGCGCGTTAAAAACTGGCCGACCAATGAGATCGGTGCTTTAGTTCACGTGGCTGGAGCTGCTGAAGTGATAGTAAAAGACGACTTGGTGGCGCTCAAGCACAAAATCGGTCTTGCCGAGCACACATTGATATGACGAAGAAGTAGTAAGTAGACAAAGAAGAGGATGAGCTGCTAATGCTACTTGCCAGTTAGCAAAAAGTGTGTGAATGGTTTTGGCCATAGACATAATATATCTGTGGTTTTGGCAAGCACGTTACTACTGTCTCTCTTCTTCTTCTGTGTGACAAGCGAGTGTCAGAGGCTTAAAGTGCCGCATCACCACCTTGTGTACCGGGAGCGCTATCTACTGAATGTGCACGTTCACTCGGCGCATCGCCAGTGAAAATCGCTTGGGTGTGAACACTCAAGACGCGCCGAAAAACGGCACGGAAAACGCTGGCGAAAAGCGCGTGCGATATTCGTCCCCGTGTGTACAAGCCTTTAGGTTTTGCTGAGCATTTTTAATATTCTGGTTTAAAGAGTGCATTGCTTTGACTGTATTATTGATAATAATATCATACATAGCAGGGTAACACTTTACAATAACAGTACATGAATAATCATGTATTAATAAATTAATTAATAGTTAATTAAACATGAACTCGTGATTTGTGAAGATATGAACTAATCATGAACAAAAGAGGAGCTATCATGAACTAAGACAGGAGTCATAAGGATTCATGCATGAATAACAGCAGCATTAATACATGTTAGTACATGTTTGATAATTAATGCATTAATTAACATGTATGGGTAAACTAAATCAAACAGGCTTTCTAAGAATGAATAACAAATATTTTGACTTTGAAATACATTTTAAAATGTATTATTGTCATAATTTAAACCATTTTTATCAGAAGCTTCATCATAAGTATTACTGAAAGCCACAGGAATAGTTTTTCATTACTTTCACTGATCACCCTTATCAAACATAGAAAATACTAAATCTGCTATATTTTATCTCAAAAGGTCTCAGTCTGTTTTGTGATATTCTCTTTCCCATCAAACTAAACCTACTGTGACTTACAACAGTTTCTGAGAAATCAGTTCCCCAAAAATAACCAAACAGGAAACATACAGTAAAGTCAGGAAGTGAGGGATCATCTGCTGGGATCTGTACAGTTCTCTCTCCACCCAGACACAGGCCGTGATGATACTGTACCTCCATTCTCTTAACTGGGCTGAATACTAGTTATACTAGTTACATGTGTATTTGATAGTAAGTTTATGATAAATCATGAGCTGAATTTGATAAGTAGTTAACAGTGAATTAATCATGATGTGCCCCCTCAAGTAAAGTCATGACACAATGATGCATTAACAAGCCATGAGTTGATGTTAGTTTATGGTTAGTTAATAATGAATTAATCATGATGTGCCCCCTCAAGTAAAGTCATGACATAGTCATACAGTAACAAGCCATTAGTTGATGTTAGTGTATGGTAAGTTAACCATGAGATAGTAATGCCGTGCCCTCTGAAGTAAAGTCATGACACAATGATGGACTAACAATTCATTCATTACAAAATGAATAAACATATACACTAAGAATCCTTATTCCTTTACACCCTTAGTACAAAAAAAACAAAGATAAAAAGTATTTGTATGCTAGTTCTTTTATTTATATTTATACAGTATAATTAAACATATATGGACTTAAAAGGAAGCCCAAACATACCTGTAAAGACCCACATAAGGCATGTTTACATGTAAAACAGGGCACATCCACCGGCTAATGCTAATCGAAGCATATAAGTTACATTTAAACAATTAAAAAATATAGTTAATTAAAGTACACACCTCCAGAAATATCCCAATAAAACAATCATACAAATATGTCTTAAATTATTATTTCGGTTAACCAAAGCAGTCGACATATTATTTGATGAAAATGCCAGCAATACCGAAGGAACACAACTAATGCGCTAGGAGCACCGAGAGCGCCACTAATGAGTATCCCACCAGAAACAAACCCTACATACTGTAGTTCCGGGAAGAAAACTAGCTGTGACTAAACGTAGCCTAATTGAACTATAAAAATCTGAAAACGGTTTATATCAAATTAAAATGATTAGTGATAGTTATTAGTCTATTTTCCACGTTTGATTAGACAAATGTGTGTAATTTATTGCACTACCTTAATCCACTGCCATATTCCTCATTTTAGCCTAACATATCATTGTATACCTCTAACTGTAAAATTCTGTTTATAGTAATAGCCATCTGTATATTATATTATATTCATAGTACATATCCACCTGTAAATTCTGTTTATAGTAAAAGCCATCTGTATATTATTCACTGTACATATTCACCTGTAAATTCTGTTTATAGTAATAACCATCTCTCTATTTATAGATATATTTATATATACTCAGTACATATCCATGTCCTGCACTTATGCAAACGTTGTATATCCTGCACTTGCTGCTATTGCACTTCTGGTTAGACCTAAACTGCATTTCGTTGCCTTGTACTTGTACTTGTGTAATGACAATAAAGTTGAATCTAATCTAATCTAATCTAATTAATGGCTCACAAAAATGGCTAAAAATCACAAAGCTGCAGATGGCAGATTATAATAGGCTATTACAGTTTAAATTATGAGAGTATTAAATCACATGTTTAATTCAAAGTCAGAGTACTTCTTATTTATTCTCAAGGAGCCTGTTTGATTTAGTTTAACCATACATGTTAATTAATGCATTAATTATCAAACATGTACTAACATGTATTAATGCTGCTGTCATTCATGCATGAATCCTTATGACTCCTGTATTAGTTCATGATAGATCCTCACTTGTTCATGATTAGTTCATATCTTCTCTAATCATGAGTTCATGTTTAATAAACTATTAATTCATGTATTAATACATGATTATTCATGTACTGTTATTGTAAAGTGTTACCCATAGCAGTTCAATCTCTTCCAAAACAATTTTATCAACTGGTTTGCAACTCCTTGTTAATAATGTATCTGGCACATTCAATTTCATTCAGAGTCTCCTGAAATACAGCTGCTGTTTTTCTCATTAGATGAATACATTTCAAAGTTTCAGATTTGATTTCTTCTTCTTTTCTCTCACTTTCTGATTGATTCATTTCAGATATCTCTATTGAATCATGAACAATACAGTAAACATCAAGAGGGAGAAGTAGAACTGAGATTATTGCACTTAGTTTCCCAACCACTTTGAATATTTTGGCAGTGTTTGCAACCACTTCTCCAATTTTAGATAAAATTTTTGTAATGCCTGCAACGGTTTTGAAGGATTTCACACTTGTCAGTATTATTTTATTCTGAGCAGAATATGCCCGTTCCACCTGCTGAAGCTCTTCTATGGTGTTTTTAATTTTATCCAGATGCTGAATGATTGGTTCTATTGTGTTCTGGAAATCATTGGTGATCTTCTCAATAGTCTCACGCAGGTTTTTCTGCTGGACCATGTTAGTGATGTTACATGCGGCACCTGTTACTCCTCCAGCTACTCCAGCAACAGCACCACCAATAGAGAGAGCTAAAGAAGCACCAAATGTGAACGGGGCCAAAAGAAAACCCACTAGAGCTGTGATTCCTCCTGCTGCTCCTACTGTTGATCCTACCAAACTGCCCACTGTAGTGCCTTTGTGCATGGACTCAAGTTCATCAGTGATGTCGTTCAGCTCCTTTATTTTATCAATGAGAGTTTGACGATTTCTGTCACATTCTGAGTTCAGTTTCTCAATGCTTCTTTGCAGTTGTCCTCCAAGAGCTTCAAGTTTCCTGAAATATCAGAAGGATATTTGTTTTGCCTGTTTTATGATTTTTACCAGCTTTACCACAAAGAGCACATATTCTGTTAAATATTACTACATTTTTTATTGTCATGCTGTACTTTTGCAATATAGCAAACTGACAGAGACACTAACTTTTTAAAAGATTTTTTAATGATTGCTTTTAGAAAAATGTATCAACATTTAGTGAATTAATGCTTTAATAAAGGAAAAAAACACCTGCCAATGGGTTATTAAAATTACAATAGAGACAAGCATATTAATAAAAATTATAATAATAGAGAACTGTAAATGATACTGTAAATATTGTAAATAATACTGTTATGAGCTGGTATGTTTTAGCCCAGATTAAAACGCAAAGAACTTTATAAGTGTAAAAACACATGTTTGAAATGTGTTTAAGTGAGCCTATTTCAATATTTGGAGTTGTTTGATAAACACTAAAGCGAATACAAAAAACTGAATGGCTGTTTGAACACGTAAATACTGGTTGCCTTCCTTTCCTCTCCGTTATGAGCAGAAACAGGAAGTCGCGCTTGCACCGCTGCTTTGTGTACAGGGGTAACCATGGTAACTGTCATTCGATAAGCTCCACCTCCTGCCAGAGAGTGAGCTTTTACTTTTATTCAGCCCGTCTGCTGCTTGTACAGATGATCAAAGCGAAAACCAGATCGAATTTACACGCAGCAAACATGCAGTATTGTTGAATTGCACTGGTAGATGGAAAAGAAGCTAATATGCATTCTAAAAATCTAACCAATTTGGATATTAAGGTATCTAGAATTATTGACGTATTTTGAAGTGCCCACGGTAACAATGCCATGCTTGACACTGATATCCCGGCACATTGTCTTCAAAACCCTTGTGAATGCTGAATTAAACCAATAAGACACGATGCAGCAACCACCCTTTTAACAATATCTTTTTAAAATGTAACACTCTTATCTTATCTTAACTTTTTTCCCTATTTTCCTCCTCTCTGCACCAGATTGATGGTGCCGCCGCCTCTTCATTGTCAATCATTAACGCACATGGCTGTCACAAGCAAACTTTATCAAATGTATTACCACGCATTACTGTCTCAACGTTTGGCGTGGGGCACCCTGGTGCCCATGGGGCCCTATGCAACTGCTTATATCTCTTATTAGGTGGAGCCAGCACTGGATGTGCATCTTAAGACAAAACAATGGCACTGACATATTTTAAGATATCTCAGTGCAAGTTGCTTTGAGTTAAAACGGCTCAAATATGCATTTTAGTCTGAGACTAGCTTAAGCCTTGTCTGTGAAACCTGGGGGAAATTAACTAAGATTATTAAAATGTGGTAATAATATTATATAGTTTATGTTAACTTATGTAGTTAATTAATGTTAACGAATTAAGTCTTGTTGTAAATGGTCTACTAGACTAAAGATAAAGTCAAAGCTTTGAACAAGAAATACTTACAGCTGGGCCATCTGGTCTGGTTGATCCATTTCACCTATCAGACATTAAGCATTTCCAAAAATTACTCCAATGATAATTCATTAATAATATAGTGCTGCAATAGAAGTAATCAGTTTGTGTGAGTATTTATTAGCGGTGTAACGAAGTGGTAACACTTTAGAATAATGGTCATTAGTTAACATTAGCTAACTACATTAGTTAACATGAACTAATGATGAACTGCATTTATAAAGCATTTATTTATCTTTGTTAATGTTAATTTCAACATTTACTAATGATTTATTAAAATCTTGCTAACATTAGTTAATGCACTGTGAACGTCTCGGTTACGTATGTAACCCTCGTTCCCTGAAGGAGGGAACGGAGACGTACGTCGGAACTGACCGACAAATTGGGATCTATTTTCAGAGACCAATCTACTTCGAGTGTATAGAAACGAGCCAATAAACATTGGCATGCGGTTCACGCACCGCCCCGCAGCGCGGGTATAAAACACGGACGTGAACAACGCATACCGCTTTTACAACTGAGGAGCCGAGATGTGACTCGGGCCTGCAGCTGAAGCACAGCACCTGGCGACGGGACGTACGTCTCCGTTCCCTCCTTCAGGGAACGAGGGTTACATACGTAACCGAGACGTTCCCTTTCAGTCGGTCATGTTCGACGTATGTCGGAACTGACCGACGAATTGGGATCCCTACAAAAACGCCAGGGTGCTGGCCCTTCCAGCGCCCTGCTCAAGCTCACTGGGTGCTCCTAGTTGGAGCAGCAGACAGGGCTTAAGCAGGGAGGTCCGACACTGCTGTTTCTGCAAGACCCACTCAGCGTGACTATTGGATAACGCTGGGAAAGCGTGCCCGTCTCGGGAGATGGTACGCTGCGGAGCCACGTCCACCGGAGGAGGAGGGTGGAAAATACTCATACGGACTAACCTATCTGGGTAGTAACAACATATGGCAGTCTCTGGGGTGGTTCCAAACTGGTTCCAGGGGGGAAAGAACACCGCCAGAGACGACAGAGCGGGCTCTGTCAAGGGAAAGACACGGGGCTAGCCGAGTAGGGTAGCAGTTACCGTGGAAATACACATATGGGGTCACCGTGAGGGAACCGCTACATATGGACCCAGCCTAACACACACGTTCCACAAGCATACGGGTGCAGGCCTGGTGTCAGACGGCCGCCACGTCTTGACACCGAAGGGGTGACGGAGGAGCTCGACAGGGTTCACCATTTCTGGGGAACACAACTGGAGGAGAAAAAAAAAAAAAAAAACGCACGTATCCGGCCATAGGCGGGAGTGGCGTAGCAAGCCGACACAGGAACGGGCACTTCGCGTCTACCGGCCGTTGGAGGCGAGTACACGGGAAGAAACCGGCTCCACACGGAGGCTATAGAATCTAGCGAACGTGTTAGGTGTCGCCCACCCCGCAGCTCTACAGATGTCTGTCAGCGAGACGCCTTGAGCCAGTGCCCAGGAGGAGGCAACACTCCTTGTGGAGTGTGCTAGCAACCCGAACGGGCAAGGCACGTCTTGCGATTGGTACGCTAAGACGATAGCATCCACTATCCAGTGGGCTAACCTCTGCTTGGAGACAGCCTTTCCCTTCTGCTGGCCTCCGTAACAGACGAAGAGCTGCTCTGAGGTCCTAAAGCTTTGTGTCCGGTCAACGTAAGCGCGAGGAGCGCGGACGGGACATAACAAAGCCAGGGCTGGGTCTGCCTCCTCCGAGGGCAGCGCTTGCAGGTTCACCACCTGGTCCCGAAAGGGAGTGGTAGGAACCTTGGGCACGTATCCGGGCCGGGGTCTCAGGATGACGTGAGAGTTACCTGGCCTGAATTCTAGGCACGATTCGTTGACCGAAAGCACATGCATGTCCCCCACCCTCTTGATTGAGGCCAATGCAGTCAGGAGTACCATCTTCATAGACAGGATTTTTAACTCAACGGAATGCAAAGGCTCAAAAGGAGGGCCCTGAAGTGCTCTGAGCACCAGGGCTAAGTCCCAAGAGGGTAGCGAGATAGAACGAGGAGGATTTAGTCTCCTCGCACCTCTGAGGAACCTGACGATTAAGTCGTGCTTCCCTAAGGATTTACCTTAAACTACATCGTGATACGCCGCTATTGCATGACATGACATGGAGTTTTCCAGAGGTCTGGACGCGGGTGCCATAGAGTGCCCCCTCCCTGAGAAAGAAGGTCCTTCCTCAGGGGAATCGGCCAGGGTGGGGCTGTCGCGAGGAGAGTCAGTTCGGCGAACCAGGTCCGTTTGGGCCAGTAGGGCGCAACTAGCAAGACCTGCTCCTCGTCCTCCCTGACCTTGCACAGAGTCTGTGCTAGAAGGCTCACTGGGGGAAACGCATATTTGGGTAGGTCCCGGGGCCAGCTGTGTGCCAGTGCATCTGTGCCGAGGGTACCCCCGTTCAGGGAATAGTACCACTGGCAATGGGACGAGTCCGGAGTGGCAAACAGGTCTACCTGTGCGGCTCCGAAAAGGTCCCATATCAGCTGGACGCTCCGGGGGTGGAGTCGCCACTCTCCCGGAAGTGGACACTGACGAGAGAGCTTGTCGGCTGTCTGGTTCAGCGCACCAGGGATGTGAATGGCACGAAGCGACCCCAGATGCTTCTGACTCCACAGGAGGAGGTGGCGGGCGAGTTGGAGCATGCAACGGGAGCGCAGACCACCCTGACGGTTGATGTACGCAACGGCCGCAGTACTGTCCGTGCGGACCAGTACGTGTTTGTGCTGAAGCAGCTTCTTGAAGCGACTTAGCGCAAGACGTACTGCCATTAACTCCAGGCAATTGATATGCCAATGCAGCTGGGGCCCCGTCCACAGACCCGAGACTGCATGCCCGTTGAACGTGGCCCCCCAACCCGAGGCTGAGGCATCTGTGAATACCACAACATGCCTGGACACCTGTCTTAAGGGCACTCCGGCCCGTAAGAACGAGGGGTCGGACCAAGGGTTGAAGGTTTGGCGACAGTACGGGGTAACTGGGACCCGATACTGGCCGCTCTGCCACGCCCACCTCGGGACTCGGTCGTGTAGCCAGCGCTGAAGGGGTCTCATATGAAGCAATCCGAGCGGCGTTACCGCGGGCTGCAGATGCCATATGCCCCAGGAGCCTCTGAAAGAATTTCAGTGGGACCGCCGTCCTGCTCTTGAATGTATTCAAGCAGTTCAACACTGACCGGACTCGTTCCTCTGTGAGGCGCGCAGTCCGATTGACCGAATCCAGCTCCATGCCGAGATAAGAGATCCTCTGCGTGGGACAGAGTTTGCTCTTCTCTCGGTTGACCCGAAGGCCCAACAGGCTGAGGTGACGGAGCACCAGGTCCCTGTGTTCGCACAACTGTTCCCGAGACTGGGCGAGTATAAGCCAGTCGTCGAGATAGTTGAGAATGCGAACGCCGCGTTCTCGGAGTGGAACAATGGCTGCCTCCACGACTTTCGTAAAGACGCGGGGCGACAGGGACAGCCCGAAGGGCAAGACTTTGTACTGATATGCCCTCCCCTCGAACGCAAAGCGTAGGAACGGTCTGTGTTGAGGAAGGATAGAGACATGAAAGTACGCATCCTTCAGGTCGATCGCTGCAAACCAATCTTGGGGACGGATGCATTCGAAGATGCGTTTCTGCGTTAACATTTTGAACGGAAGTCTGTGCAGGGCCCGATTCAAAATGCGCAGATCCACGATTGGCCGTAACCCACCCCCTTTCTTGGGTACAATGAACTAGGGGCTGTAGAACCCCGACCTCATATCGGCTGGAGGAACCGGCTCGACCGCGCCCTTCGCCAGTAGGACATCAATCTCCGCCCGCAATACATGGGCATCGCTGCTCCGCACTGAGGTGAACAGGATGCCCTTGTATTTGGGGGGCCGGTGCGCGAACTGAATCACGTAACCGAGTCTGATGGTATGGATGAGCCAGCGAGACAGCCCCGGGAGCTCTAGCCAGGCTCCCAGAAACTGAGCAAGCGTGACCAACGGCACCATAGACGTACCCGGGGTGAGGCAGCGAGGTGGAATGTCCAGACCTGACTCGTACGGCCCGGAGGCGACCCGGAGAAGGGTCTGAACATTCTGAGGTGGGGCAGTGTGTGGGAGAGAAGACCCGGGGGCATCCTCTAGCCTCACACTGCCCCCTGGCGAGAAGAGGGGAAGACTGGAGTGGCAAGGCCCGGGGGCGTCGCGCACAACGATCTTGGCCCTCTTGGGGCCCAGGGACATAGGAAACTGCTCTTTTATTGACAATGTGGGTACCACTGAGCTCTGAGGAGCTAGTGGCAGAGATGTTATGTTGTTGGCCCCCCGGTCCTCCTCCTTACGTTTACCGGCAGACTTAGCGGGGCCCTGAGCGGGTTGGGCGGCCCCCTTGCGTCCGGCGCCCTGCTTCCCGGGTGGAGGCTGCTGCTTGGGTTTAGCAGGGGCGGAGGCGGACGAAGGAGGACGCCCTCGGCGACGAGCAGGAGGAGGCGCTAGACCCGGCGGAGGGGTGAAGGCAGCAGCGGTCCGCCGGGGAAGGATGTTCTTGATCGCCTCCGTCTGCTTCTGGGCCACCGAGAACTGTTGGGCGAAGCTCTCGATGGCGTCGCCGAAGAGGCCGGCCTGACTGACAGGGGCGTCGAAGAACCGCACTTTGTCGGTTTCGCGCATATCAGCCAGGTTCAGCCACAGGTGGCGTTCCTGGACCACCATAGTGGACATCGCCCGACCCAGGGAGCGGGCAGCGACTTTCGACGCCCGGAGGGCGAGGTCCGTCGCTGTCCGCAGTTCCTGCATGATCCCTGGGTCGGCACTACCCTCGTGCATCTCCTTGAGCGCTTTGGCCTGGTAGACCTGCAGGAGCACCATGGCATGCAGCGATGATGCGGCTTCGCCGCAGGCAGCGTAAGACTTGCCCAGTAACCCGGACGAGAACTTACACGCCCGGGAGGGGAGACGCGGGGGATTCCGCCAGTCAACCGCGGCCCTGGGACACAGTTGCATCACCACGGCGCGCTCGACCGGAGGTATCCCCACGTAGCCCTTAGCCGCACCACTGTCGAGGGTAGTGAGGATGGAGGAGTCAGTCGATCGATGGCGGGCGCTGTAGGGCGCCGACCACGACTTCGTGAATTCCTGATGCACCTCCGGGAAGAATGGCCCTGGGGCGGGGCGCTGAGATACCAATCATCCAACCGCGAGGGTTCGGGACACGGTGGAGGGTTCCACTCGCATTGGCGCATGCCAATGTTTGTTGGCTCGTTTCTATACACTCGAAGTAGATTGGTCTCTGAAAATAGATCCCAATTCGTCGGTCAGTTCCGACGTACGTCGAACATGACCGACTGAAAGGGAACTAACATGAACAAACCATGAACAGATGTATTTATATTAACTGACGTTAACAAAGATTAACAAATATAGTAACAAATGTACTGCTCATGGTTAGTTCATGTTAGTTAATACATTAACTAATGTTAACTAATGACCATTATTCTAAAGTGTTACCAACGATATTCAAACCGAACTGAAAAATGCGATGCACCACTCACGGTACGAACCGCGATACTCTCATTTCAAACCGAACGTACCCTGCTACCCTCTAAACTGGTTTGGTCGCGAGACCGTTTAGTGGGTCGCTGAGTGCCTGAGAAAAACCCGATTCAGTATCTGTGGTCAGATGATATGTTGTAAGGCTTGTCAGTTTCATTTTTGTATTTTCAGTTGAGTATCAGTCGTGCTGGGACCGGACATCTTTAGGTTTCAGTGCCATAGAGAAACATTGGAAAATCCGAAGCTCTCATCGGTTTGATGGTGTTTATGCAACAGAAATGGTAAAATTATATGTCTGGGGTACTGTGACACTGATTCCAGGTGTCCTGAGAGGACTTTCTTAGCCTGGTCTTACCAGACTCTCGTACATTTCAATTGTACAGAGAGTTTGGCCACTCTCCATTGACAAGCGTTTACTTCCTTGAAGGCGGGAACTCTGTTGAAGTTTAAAACTAAATGAAAATGAAAATTGAGCGGAAGTACGTAGGAGGGCGGAGCCAGGCTAGGACTTTCTGGTGTCATACTCTCATTAAGTTGCGATTAAAGTCCGTGCTAACGTACAAATCAAAATAACATGAGGCTTCTCCCGTTTGCACTGAGATCTGTAAACCCTCGCTTCCAAATTAATCTCCCACCATATTTATTTTAAAATCTTTTATATATTTAAGTCCCAGTTGAATGCTACTTGATGAGAGGTGGTCCTTCTGTGTCACAGACTTTATTGTGATTTATCGTCTAATTTGTTTTTTGCTCTCTGGCTAAATCTAAAATATCTTAAACTGTGTTCCGAAGATGAACAGAGATCTTATGGGTGTGGAACGACATGAGGGTGAGTCATTAATGACATCATTTTCATTTTTGGGTGAACTACCCCCTTTAATTAATCCATGATGCCAAGATAAAAACAATAATCTGCCTAAGCAAACCATGGCTCAGAAATTCATAATTCATGACTCACGTTGCACAGAAGGATGATGCCGAATACTGTGATCAGAAACGCAGCTGCTTATCAAACCCTACAGAGAAGGATGAGAAAAATCAGGATGAGAAAAATATTAAAACATTAGCAAACTTTATTTCACCTGCTGAATTAAACCCACTGTTAATACCACACACTGTCTGTACGGTTTTAAAACCATTCATCAGTTTTCTTTCCAACTCATTTGTTGATTTTGAAAATATCATATTGGTTTATCTTTTTTATTTTAAACTAATAAATTAACCAAAATGAATTCCTGCACAAAATGTAGTCAGTTTTAATGAATACTCGTATCATTTCTAAACACTACATTAGTGAAATAAAAAGTAGATTTCAACAGTTATCTGGAACAAAATAATTTACTTGCTCTTTCAGAATGAAAAAAAACTGAATCAGTATTGTAATATTTGTATCTAAACAACAAAAATATACAATCATCTCTGTAGGAGTAATATAATCAATTGGAGGTACAAATGAAATAAAGAAGTAAAGAAGTATGAATATTCTTGCCTGCCTGGAGTGAAGAGCGTCTGAAGAGGGATTGGCTCTGACTGAAATACTGCTCATATTTATATGCTCCAGTTCATCTGTTGCGTTTGGGTTTTCTCTTTCACTTTTACTTTTACTTTCTCTTTCACTGTCACGTTTTCCAGGAAACATTGCTTTTCCAGCAAACTCATTCAGTGTGTCCTGAAATATCCTGGTAGTTTCTCTTATGAACTTATGAACAACTCTTATGAACTTGTCTCTTGTGTGACACATCTTGAAGTGTTAATCAACAGCAGAATAATGCTGACATCACAGTAATTTACTGCTCTTGTTTTACTGTCAATTTACATTATAAATTTGTCTTTAATGATATTGGAAGAAATATTGTTTAGTACTGTAATTGTTTTGACCACCATGATGGTGATCAGTGTTCCGTTTGCTTGGGCTCTTGGATCTTGTATATTCATATTCATATTTCTGATCTAGCCAAGTCAGATGTGTGACAAGCTAGAATATAAATATATGTATAAATAATAAAATATGCTAATTGGCTGATTTTAAGTTAGTCAATCTATACTATTATTAGCATTATTTCAGCATAAAGATTTACCAATATCTTATTTCAAATTCATAATTGTTTGTAGATGGATATTTCACAATAGTAAAGCAGCTTCTGAGATTTACCTCTGAAAGGCCACACTGCATGCTGGGTAATAGTTAATATGCACTGTAGAAATACAGTATGATATTCCAAGATTGCCGTTAGACACAAGAGAAAACCTTCTGTGGAATTAACCTGGAATATACTGTCATTTCACACTATAAATTTTAACAGTGTACTTAACTTATTGAGATTTTAATGCAATTGTCACATGTCTAGTCTGTCTCTGTTGTGTTTTTGCATTTGTCACATGTTTCTTTGTTCTTTTTCCCGCCCTTCCTGTGTTTCCTTGGTTAACCTTATTAGTCTAGTTCTGTTCAGCTGTGTTTAGTTAATCATCACCTGTCCTTCATTTATTCAGTCATCTGTGTTTGTATTTAAGTTCCTCTTGTTCTCTCACTCTTTGTCTGGTCACAGTTATGTATTGTGCGTATGTTCCATTGTGTATTGCTTGTTTTGAGAAGCCTTCTCCAGTAAACTTTGTTTGAGTAAAGTATTTACCTCTCCTTGACTTCCTGCCTGAGCCACTTGTAACAGCAATGCATTGTAATATATTATAAACACTTAAGAAGCTGTGTTCATGGTCTCAAACTTAATGTTAAAGGCAAAACATGGATCAGAGTAAGCATTATCATGCTAATATGTTCTATTGCTTATTAACATCTGAAGTAATTAGCTGGCTAGTGATGGCAAAAAAAATTAAAAATTAAAAATATTGAATAAATTAAATCTTGTCAAGTAACCATATAGGATCACTCCGAGATTTGGTCACTTCAAAACAACTTAATTTGGTGATGATAACATTATGTGAATAAAATGTTTGTGTTACTATGAGATGAGATGAGATTCAAGTTTATTGTCATTACACATGTACAAGTACAATGCAACGAAATGAGCTTGGAGCAAGCCTCCAAGCCGCAGCTACTTAAAGCGTCGCCACACGCTCTCCAGAAAAAAAAGAAATGCAGATTGCTAAGCGTACATGCAAACATTACATACATAGTAAACACAGTACACGTGCTCACGTGATGGGATTTTTTGTTGGGCCTAGTAAGGGAGATGGGGTGTAAGGGGAGGAAAGGGGACCAACTATAACCAACTTATGATTATATCATGTAAATCCAACACTTTCTTTTAGTGAGTAACGTTCTGTACAGATCCACAATTAAAGAAGCAATAAAGATGCACAAAGGAGGAAGATGATGAACAACACACTCAACCTGTGGAGTATTCGTTGAATCGGTAACACTTAACAATAAGGTTCATTAGTTAACATTAGTTAACTGCATTAGTTAACGTGAACTAATAATGAACTGCAATTATAAAGCATTTATTTATCTTTGATAATGTTAATTTCAACATTTACTAATGCTTTATTAAAATCTTTTTAACATTAGTTAATGCACTGTGAACTAACATGAACAAACCATGAACAGCTGGATTTATGAACTAACATTAAAGAGCACCTATTATGGCATTTAAAATGTTCCAAATATTGTTTTAGAAGTGCCCAACAACAGTTTTGCATGCATGCAATGACAAAAAAGACTTTAGTTTTCTTATAATATGCATTTATTTTTACCTTTTTTGACAGCGATTCTCAAATGATTCCTTTAGTGATTCACTTTTCAAAACCCTGCCTTTACGTGACGCTAATCTGTGGTGATTGGTCCGATTAGATTAGATTCAACTTTATTGTCATTACACAAGTACAAGTACAAGGCAACGAAATGCAGTTTAGGTCTAACCAGAAGTGCAATAGCAGCAAGTGCAGGATATGCAACGTTTGCATAAGTGCAGGACATGGATATGTACTGAGTATATATAAATATATCTATAAATAGAGAGATGGTTATTACTATAAACAGAATTTACAGGTGGATATGTAATATAACATACAGATGGCTATTACTATAAACAGAATTTTACAGAGAGAGGTATACAATGATATGTTAGGCTAAAATGAGGAATATGGCAGTGGATTAAGGTAGTGCAATAAATTATGGACAGAAGCTATCCGAAAAAAAGTGTAAAAGTGCAGTGGAAAGTGATTGCATATTACGGTTAGAAGTACGGTGCAAAATGCAAATGTAAACAGTAGGTACTGTAAATAACAGTCGGCAGTGCAAATGAGCATTATACAGTTAAGGTATGGTAGTGCAAAATGAATAAGTAAACAGTTGTGACTGTAATAAACAGTCGGTAGTGCAAATAACAAAGTGAAGGCGGATGTGAGGTAGGAGAGTTATCAGTATATGAGGGGAGTGGATCAACGGGGGTTTGAGTTCAGTAAAGGGGAAAAACTGTTATTTAGTCTGCTGGTCCTGGTCCGGTGGATCCTGAAACGCCTGCCGGAGGGCAGGAGAGAAAACAGTCTGTGGGCTGGGTGAGAGGAGTCCTTGAGGATGCTGCGAGCTCGATGCAGGCAGCGTTTCCTCTGGATGTGCTCGATGGCAGGTAGTGGAGTCCCTGTGATGCGCTGGGCAGTTTTTACCACCCGCTGCAGTGCCTTGCGCTCCGCAACAGAGCAGCTCCCATACCACACTGCGACACAGTTGGTCAGGATGCTTTCTATTGCGCAGCGATAGAAGTTCACCAGGATAGCCGAGGAGAGCTGATTCTTCCTCAGTGTCCTCAGGAAGAGGAGGCGCTGGTGAGCCTTCTTGACCAGGCTGGAGGTGTTGGTCGTCCACGACATGTCCGCCGAGATGTGGATCCCCAGGAACTTGAAACTGGAGACACGCTCAACAGCCATTCCATTGATGTGGATGGTGTCGTGTGTGCCTCTTGACTCCTTCCTGAAGTCCACGATGAGCTCCTTCGTTTTGGTGGTGTTGAGGAGCAGGCTATTTTCGGTGCACCATGTGGCCAGGTGCTGGATCTCCTCCCTATAGGCAGTCTCATCGTTGTTGCTGATGAGTCCAATCACCGTTGTGTCATCCGCAAACTTGACGATAGAATTAGATCCATACACAGGCTTGCAGTCGGCGGTGAAGAGGGAGTAGAGAAACGGGCTTAGCACACAGCCCTGTGGTACACCAGTGTTAAGAGTGATGGATGTGGAGCAGGTGAATCCTGAACGAACATTCTGGAGTCTGTCAGTTAGGAAGTCCAAAATCCAGTTACACATTGAAGTGTTGATGCCCAGGTCTCCAAGTTTGGCTATTAACTTGGTTGGGATGACAGTGTTGAATGCTGAGCTGAAGTCAACAAACAGCATGCGTGCGTAAGTGTTTTTATTGTCCAGGTGAGTGAGCACAGAGTGCAGTGCCATGGAAACTGCATCCTCTGTGCTCCTATTGCTGCGGTAGGCAAACTGGTGTGAGTCCAATGTGGATGGTAGAGAGTCTTTTAGGTGCTCCAGGACCAGCCGCTCAAAGCACTTCATGACGATGGGTGTGAGTGCTACAGGGCGGTAGTCATTAGGGCACCTCGGGTTAGAGTGTTTTGGCACTGGCACAATGGAAGTGCATTTAAAGCATGAAGGTACAGCTGCTTGGGCAAGAGACAGGTTGAAAATGTCTGTAAAAACCCCAGCGAGCTGCTCCGCACATGCCCTGAGAACACGACCAGGGATGTTGTCTGGTCCAGCAGCCTTGTGCGCGCTGATCCGGCTCAGTGCCTTGCAGACATCTGTGGAGGAGAGTGTGATTGGTGGGTCAGCTGAGGGTTTGAGCTTGGTGGCAGTTTCTCTGTTGTCTCTTTCAAAGCGAGCATAAAAGTAATTTAGCTCGTTCAGGAAGTTGACATCAGTGGCTGCGGGGGTGGAGTGGGTAGGTTTGTAGTCACTGATGGCCTGAATGCCCTGC
Organism: Gobio occitaniae; assembly: GCA_033150135.1. Lineage (NCBI taxonomy): Eukaryota > Metazoa > Chordata > Actinopteri > Cypriniformes > Gobionidae > Gobio > Gobio occitaniae. The sequence goes on from JARQWZ010002574.1 coordinate 178,674, forward strand.
CACATGCGTCGAGGGTCAGAGTTGGAAAAGTGTCCCTCTATCTTTAGCTTGTAGCAGTGCTTGGCCTTTTTGATCCCCCTCTTCAGGTTTGCCCTGGACGTACTGTAGGCTTGTGCATCTCCTGATCTGAAGGCAGTATTGCGTGACTTCAGCAGGAGTCGCAATTCCCTGTTCATCCATGGCTTCTGATTTGGGTATGTGGTGATCTGTTTCTGGGTTGTAACACTGTCAATGGTGGTATTGATATGATCCAATACAGAGGAGGTGTAGAAGTCAATGTCTGTGTGAGCACCACTGGTGGCTTGAGAAGCAAACACACTCCAGTCTGTGTGTAGAAACCTTTCCTGGAGTGTGGAATCAACCCCCGCAGGCCACACCTTGATGGTCTTCACTGATGGCTTCACACGGTTGATGAGGGGTGCATATTTGGGGATGAGGAACAAAGAAAGGTGATCTGACTGTCCCAAGTCGGGGAGGGGTGTCGCAACGTAAGCACCAGCCATGTTTGTGTAAACATGGTCTAAGGTTTTGTTTCCTCTGATGTGGCAGGAAACATGCTGGTGAAACTTGGGTAGCACTGACTTTAAGTTTGAATGATTAAAGTCACCTGCAACAATAAAAGCAGCTTCCGGGTGATCAGTCTGTTGTTTACTGATGGCTGCATGAAGTTCTTTCATAGCAAGCTTGGCATCAGCATCCGGGAGAATATAGGCTGCAGTTATAATGGTGGAAGTGAACTCCCGCGGTAGATAAAACGGTCTACATTTAACCATGAGAAACTCGAGGTTAGCTGAACAATGACTCCCAACAATAGCAGAGTTTGTGCACCAGGCTTTGTTAATGTAAATGCACAATCCACCACCTCTGGTCTTACCGGAGCCATCTAATGTTCTATCCGCCCGGAGCGTGTGGCATCCCGCTAGCTCAATAGCGGTGTCCGGTATTCCGCCGTTTAGCCAGGTTTCCGTGAAGATTAGGACGTTACAGTTCAAAAGTTTCTTGCTGTGTGTGATGCTGAGTCGAATCTCCTCCATTTTGTTCACTAGCGACCGTACATTGGCAAGGAAAATACTGGGTAAAGAGAGCCGATGTGGGGTTAGCCTTAGCTTTAGCCTTAGCTTAGCTCTCAGTCCTCCGCGTATACCCCGTCTTTGTTTACGATCTCTGCGCCGCCTGCGAGCACTTCCGCCCGGCCGGGTAGAGTGCATAGCCTCAGGTGTCCTAGCGATCTCAGGAAGGAGTCGAAGATTGTCCATAAAACTGTTGGAAATTCGCAAACCAATATCCAAAATCTCACCACGGGTGTACGATGTTAAGGCACAACTATTCTGAACGAACAGATGAGCAAGAAAAATACTGCAAAATTGCAGAATCTGGAGAGACCCAGAGCCTTGCGAACTACTCGCGCCGCCATCTTGGGTGTGGACCCAGTCAGTTGTGATTGGTATAGTCTGTGCAGATATTTTCGGAAACGGAACGCCCATCAAAGTCTTATAGTGACAGTAATTTGTTAATATGTGTCAGGAGTTATGAAAATGAAAACCGCGTCGGTACCGTTTGATTGTAATATGAGCCTCAGCTGATCTCATTCATAAAAAAACTCCTCTATTCTCCTCACGAAGACTCGCGACAAATCAACATCCCTCAGGGCTTTTAGTTCAAAAGTGTGCAGATGAGGAGAAATATTGATAGATTCTCATATGTCTGTGTCAAATTTCTAAACAGAGGAGTATTTTTTATTCAATACTTCCTCAAAATGCGCAGATGTAGCCTAATCATGAGCGATTGAGTCTCTTATGTGTTTTCAATTCATACTGGCAGCCGGAGGGCGCTCTGTGCACATGTAGTCCATATATGTTACAGACAGACGAAGAAGATACCATGTGCCATAATATAAGTCCATAATAAAAGCTTCCTGAGATCGCGAAACATGCAAATAGAGACATTTGAAGACTAATAAACACATTATCGCGACAATGTATGGTTTGTCTTCAAGCCACTTAGTCTTCAAATGCTCATCCTTGGGCAGATGAAAAAAGTTTGCTTTTGAGTCGCACTTCAGAACAGCGTCTCGTCGCCATGATGTTTTCTAGTTTTCACTGGTGTCTTGGAGTGCAATAAGTGGGCGTAACATATTCAAATAACTTGACAAGTTGACGTCATCTAGTCAGAGAAAAAGCTTCGGTCTTCTAACGATTCTTAAAAATGACTCAGAGTCGACTCTTACTTTTGAAAGAAAATAACTATATATATATTATTTTATATAATATTTCAAGTCATATTTCAAACTTTGCAGGATGTTTTTGTTCACTTAGATCTATGTTACACTTTATTAATGAGACCTAACAATGTATTAAATGGTGCATTACAATACATAATTAATGCATTAAAATACATTTATAATGCATTATACATAAAGGCTTTAAGTAAAGTCTAACCAGATTTTTTTTTTTACTTTGTATGGATGTTGTCGTCTTTGGAAAAAACATAATTTAATATTAAATCAAAATGTAAGGTTTGAATCAAGCCATAAATATAATTTGAAATATTACACGTATTATCTCTTCATCACGGCTCCTGTTAGTGGGTGGGATATATTAGGCAGCAAGTGAACATTTTGTCCTTAAAGTTGATGTGTTAGAAGCAGGAAAAATGGGCAAGCGTAAGGATATGAGTGAGTTTGACAAGGGCCAAAATGTGACGGCTAGACGACTGGGTCAGAGCATCTCCAAAACTGCAGCTCTTGTTGGGTGTTCCCGGTCTACAGTGGTCAGGCTCTATCAAAAGTGCTCAAGGAAGGACCAGTGGAGAACTGGCCACAGGGTCATGAAGGACCAGTGGAGAACCGGTCATGGAGGACCAGTGGAGAACCGCCCACAGGGTCATGAAGGACCAGTGGAGAACCGGCCACAGGGTCATGAAGGACCAGTGGAGAACCGGCCACAGGGTCATGGAGGACCAGTGGAGAACCGGCCACAGGGTCATGAAGGAACAGTGGAGAACCGGCCACAGGGTCATGGAGGAACAGTGGAGAACCGGCCACAGGGTCATGAAGGAACAGTGGAGAACCGGCCACAGGGTCATGAAGGACCAGTGGAGAACCGGCCACAGGGTCATGAAGGACCAGTGGAGAACCGGCCACAGGGTCATGAAGGACCAGTGGAGAACCGGCCACAGGGTCATGAAGGACCAGTGAAGAACCGGCCACAGGGTCATGAAGGACTAGTGGAGAACCGGCCACAGGGTCATGGGCATGAAGGCTGGCCCGTGTGGTCCGATCAAACAGACGAGCTACTGGAGCTCAAACTGCTCAAGAAGTTAATGCTGGTTCTGATAGAAAGGTGTCAGAATACACAGAGCATCTCAGTTTGTTGTGTATGGGGCGGCACAGCCGCTGACCAGTCAGGGTGCCCATGCTGACCCCTGACCCCGCCCAAAGCACCAACAGTGGCACGTGAGCATCAGAACTGGACCACGGAGCAATGGAAGAAGGTGGCCTAGTCTGATAATCATGTGTTCTTTTACATCACGTGGATGGCCGGGTGTGTGTGCGTGGCTTACCTGGGGAACACATGGCACCAGGTGCACTATGGGAAGAAGGCGTGGCGGTGGAGGCAGTGATGCTTTGGGCAATGTTCTGCTGGAAAACCTTGGGTCCTCCTTCCATGTGGATGTGACTTTGACACGTCCCACCTACCTAAGCATTGTTGAGACCATGTACATCCTTTCATGGAAACGGTATTCCCTGGTGACTGTGGCTCTTTCAGCAGATAATGCGCCGCCACAAAGCAGAGATAATTTCGTTGTCGAATAATTTTTGCTTTAGATGAAATCTAAAACATGGTTTTTCCTATCACTGCTATGCCGACGACACTCAACTCGACTTCTCATTTCAACCTGATGATCCATCGGTTGGTGTTCGTATCGCTGCCTGCCTAACTCACTGCTTAACATTTCAGCCTGGATGAAGGAACATCACCTGCAACTCAACCTTGCAAAGACAGAACTGCTTGTGGTCTCAGCCAACCCAGCACTTCACCCCAATCTCTCCATTCAGCTAGGTTCATCAACCATAACTCCATCCAGGACAGCCAGGAACCTTGGGGTTGTGATTGATGATCAGCTAAAATTCACTGACCACATCACTGCAACAACCCGGTCCTGCAGATTTGCACTATTCAATATTAGGAAGGTTAGACCCTTCCTATCAGATCATGCCACACAACTACTGGTCCAAGCTCTCGTTCTCTCCAGACTGGACTACTGTAATGCTCTTCTTGCGGGCCTTCCGGCATGCACTACCAAACCCTTGCAACTGATCCAGAATGCAGCGGCGAGGTTGGTCTTTGGTGAGCCGAAGAGAGCACACGTCACGCCTCTCCTCATCAGTCTGCACTGGCTACCAATAGCCGCTCGCATTAAATTCAAGGCACTGGTGCTCGCCTTCAAAACATCCACTGGCTCTGCACCAATATACCTTAACTCGCTCGTTCAGACTTACACACCCTCCAGGAACTTGCGTTCTGCCAGTGAACGACGCCTTGTGGTGCCATACCAGAGAGGCATGAAATCGCTGTCTCGGACCTTTTCCTGGACCGTTCCCACCTGGTGGAATGACCTGCCTATCTCAATTCGTGCGGCCGAGTCTGTAGCCATTTTCAAAAAACGTCTAAAGACACATCTTTTCCAGCAACACCTGACCGATCGAGAATAGCACTTATCATTCTATTCATTGTCTGTCTGTCTAATTTATAAAAAAAAAAAAATTCTGTGCTAGACTAACTGAGACTTGTTACAGCACTTGCATATTGCTGATATTGTTGCCCTTCGACTGCTCTAGCTGCTTCTATTGCCCTCATTTGTAAGTCGCTTTGGATAAAAGCGTCTGCTAAATGACTAAATGTAAATGTAAATGTAAATCAACTGAAGATAAAAGAAGACATTTAATCTCTGAAGATCTCAGCAGAGGAGGATTAAACAACTCCACAAACAGCATTACCAGCAATTACTGACCAGACTGACTTTATTTCTGTCAGACATCTACAGACGATCTTATTGAGATTAACAGCCCCGGAACACAATTTCTACCGAGGGGGGAACCACTGATCACATCTGGAGTCTGATCACTTAAAGGGTTAGTTCACACAAAAATGAAAAGGATGTCATTAATGACTCACCCTCATGTCGTTCCACACCAATAAGATCTTCGTTCATCCTCAGAACACAGTTTAAGATATTTTAGATTTAGTCCGAGAGCTTTCTGTCCCTCCACTGAAAATGTACGGTAAACTGTCCATGTCCAGAAAGGTAATAAAAACATCATCAAAGTAGTCCATGTGACGTCAGTGGGTGTTATGGGAAAATGTAATCATAGCTATACATTAAACATTGCGCATGAAATGTTTATTGATTTGCATATATTCATACAGAACCAGCTTACTAGGTAAAAGGTCATATACAGAATATAGAGAACACGTTCTACACTCAGGGGTCAGGATGGCCTAAACGTAGGGATCAGAGTTAAAATGAACAGCACACTTGGGATTTGAGCAAGTGCTGCTTTTCTTGTCATATGTGGAAATTTACAGGAGGAGTGACTTTGTTTGGGAAACTGATCAAAAGCTGAGTGCTGTTTTGTCTAGTTAGTGCACTCTGCAGACATTGAAAATAAATAATTAACCAGCAAGGCTTTAACACGCATGCAAATAATGAACTTTGGTGATTGTGAATAACTATAGTGTTCCATGAGTATAACTCTACCCAGGAGTTACAGCTGGGGTTACAGCGGCAGGAACAGTAGCAGCAGGATCAGCAGCAGCAGGAACAGCATCAGTATCTGCAGTGGCAGGAGTAGCTGGAGCCACAGCAGCAGCAGGAGCAGGAACAGTAGCAGTGGAGACAGGAGTTACAGCTGGGGTTACAGCGGCAGGAACAGTAGCAGCAGAGGCAGGAGTTACAGCTGGGGTTACAGCGGCAGGAACAGTAGCAGCGGAGGCAGGAGTTACAGCTGGGGTTACAGCGGCAGGAACAGTAGCAGTGGAGGCAGGAGTTACAGCTGGGGTTACAGCGGCAGGAACAGTAGCAGCGGAAGTAGGAGTTACAGCTGGGGTTACAGCGGCAGGAACAGTAGCAGTGGAGGCAGGAGTTACAGCTGGGGTTACAGCGGCAGGAACAGTAGCAGTGGAGGCAGGAGTTACAGCTGGGGTTACAGCGGCAGGAACAGTAGCAGCAGAAGGCAGGAGTTACAGCTGGGGTTACAGCGGCAGGAACAGTAGCAGTGGAGGCAGGAGTTACAGCTGGGGTTACAGCGGCAGGAACAGTAGCAGTGGAGGCAGGAGTTACAGCTGGGGTTACAGCGGCAGGAACAGTAGCAGCGGAGGCAGGAGTTACAGCTGGGGTTACAGCAGCAGGAACAGTAGCAGTGGAGGCAGGAGTTACAGCTGGGGTTACAGCGGCAGGAACAATAGCAGCGGAGGCAGGAGCTACAGCTGGGGTTACAGCGGCAGGAACAGTAGCAGTGGAGGCAGGAGTTACAGCTGGGGTTACAGCGGCAGGAACAGTAGCAGTGGAGGCAGGAGTTACAGCTGGGGTTACAGCGGCAGGAACAGTAGCAGTGGAGGCAGGAGTTACAGCTGGGGTTTCAGCGGCAGGAACAGTAGCAGCGGAGGCAGGAGTTACAGCTGGGGTTACAGCGGCAGGAACAGTAGCAGTGGAGGCAGGAGTTACAGCTGGGGTTACAGCGGCAGGAACAGTAGCAGTGGAGGCAGGAGTTACAGCTGGGGTTACAGCGGCAGGAACAGTAGCAGCGGAGGCAGGAGTTACAGCTGGGGTTACAGCGGCAGGAACAGTAGCAGTGGAGGCAGGAGTTACAGCTGGGGTTACAGCGGCAGGAACAGTAGCAGCGGAGGCAGGAGTTACAGCTGAGGTTACAGCGGCAGGAACAGTAGCAGTGGAGGCAGGAGTTACAGCTGGGGTTACAGCGGCAGGAACACTAGCAGCGGAGGCAGGAGTTACAGCTGGGGTTACAGCGGCAGGAACAGTAGCAGTGGAGGCAGGAGTTACAGCTGGGGTTACAGCGGCAGGAACAGTAGCAGCGGAGGCAGGAGTTACAGCTGGGGTTACAGCGGCAGGAACAGTAGCAGTGGAGGCAGGGGTTGCTGCAGGCGCTGGCATCGGAGCAGCAGCTGGTACAGGAATCGCTGCAGGCGTCATATTAGGAGTTGTGGCTCTCGCAGGAGCTGCTGTAGGTAGGTCTAATGAACCAAGTGGAGGAGATGAAAACTGTGCAGTGATTCAATGGGGGGATGCTAAGAGACATTGGAATGACGTCTCCTGCAACATCCCATGTCCTTTTGTGTGTCATGAAGGTGAGCAGATCCTCTCAAAACACACACAGTCCATCATCAGCTCCAGTTATCTTAAAGTTCACGCTACATGTCTGACATGACAGATTCCTCCACAGTGTTTGTTCTGCATGTTGTTTTTGATCAGTCTCTCTCTAGTTTTTGCTTGTGGTTTGTTTTGTGTCCAGATAAACTGATTCTGATCAAAGAGAAGCGGACGTGGTCTGAAGCTCTGAGATACTGCAGACAGAATCATGTGGATCTGGTCTCGGTTCATTCAGTCGAGATGCAGCGTCGTGTGATGAATGTGGTTAAAGGGGCGTCTACTGAGGAGGTGTGGTTGGGTTTACGTCACTCCTGCATTGTGGGACTCTGGTTCTGGGTGAGCGGAGAGACTGGGTGAGCGGAGAGACCGTGTGCTATCAGAACTGGGCGATAGATGATTCAGATCAATGTGAGTCTGCAGTGAGATCTGGAGCAGTTCAGTCTGGAGGAGATCAGCGCTGGATCAGCCATCCTGAAAACAACACACTCAAGGGTAGGGGAGAGGGTGTTGGTGTTTGGGGTTAGGGTGGGATTAGGGGAGAGGGTGTTGGTGTTTGGGGTTAGGGTGGGATTAGGGGAGAGGGTGTTGGTGTTTGGGGTTAGGGTGGGATTAGGGGATAGGGTGTTGGTGTTTGGGGTTAGGGTGGGATTAGGGGATAGGGTGTTGGTGTTTGGGGTTAGGGTGGGATTAGGGTAGAGGGTGTTGGTATTTGGGGTTAGGGTGGGGTTAGGGGAGAGGGTGTTGGTGTTTGGGGTTAGGGTGGGATTAGGGGAGAGGGTGGGATTAGGGGAGAGGGTGTTGGTGTTTGGGGTTAGGGTGGGATTAGGGGAGAGGGTGTTGGTATTTGGGGTTAGGGTGGGATTAGGGGAGAGGGTGTTGGTATTTGGGGTTAGGGTGGGGTTAGGGGAGAGGGTGTTGGTATTTGGGGTTAGGGTGGGATTAGGGGAGAGGGTGTTGGTATTTGGGGTTAGGGTGTGATTAGGGGAGAGGGTGTTGGTATTTGGGGTTAGGGTGGGATTAGGGGAGAGGGTGTTGGTATTTGGGGTTAGGGTGGGGTTAGGGGAGAGGGTGTTGGTGTTTGGGGTTAGGGTGGGATTAGGGGATAGGGTGTTGGTGTTTGGGGTTAGGGTGAGATTAGGGGAGAGGGTGTTGGTATTTGGGGTTAGGGTGGGATTAGGGGAGAGGGTGTTGGTGTTTGGGGTTAGGGTGGGATTAGGGGAGAGGGTGTTGGTATTTGGGGTTAGGGTGGGATTAGGGGAGATGGTGTTGGTGTTTGGTGAAGGATTTGTATTTAGAGCAATGGCAACAGGCAAAAATCAAAGACTTCCCCTATCTGGAAATATTTTGAGTTCATAGCTTCCAATGTATGTATGCTTTTCTTCTATCTAAGAGGAAAAATAGACTCTTTTTATTTACAGCTTTTATTTCTTAATAAAAATAATTACACTTTATCAGCTTTCTGTCATTCCTACAGTTACACAAGCACTATCACTGCCAAGTGTCATAAGCACATTTAATGATCCTATCACACAATGTCCTTATTCACTGTGTGTGTGTGTGTGTGTGTGAAGAGAGAGAGAGAGAGAGAGAGAGAGGCCTATATTAGATCTTATTGAATCATATAAGCTCAATTATATTTTATTGTCACACTTTAATGATTAAATTAATGTATTTAATGGACAAATTCAACACAAAAGTGTAAGGCTTTTATTTGTATACACATAACATTGAAATGATGGAGTCTGTTGTGGTTGCTTCATCTGAAAGAGCTTCTTCCACAGGCTTCTGGCTTCTTTATTTTAAATAAGCACCAGATGGCGCTGTTCTCGACAGTCTCGAAGCTTCTTTTCCCGGAACAGTCAGGGGAAAGCCTCAGTGCTTCATGAGGCTTCATTTCCCTGTCCCTAGTGTGTACCAATAAAACAGCTCAAAAGTCTAATACAACATGACTCTGATGGATTTTCAGAGATTATTTTTGGACTGATGCTCTGGAGTTAAGGTAGCAAACGCATGCCACCTCTCCACACACTCACACTCACACACACTCACACACACACACACACACACACATCCCCCTTCAAAATGGCCGCCTTCTCTTCTCATTTACATTACATTTACATTTATGCATTTAGCAGACGCTTTTATCCAAAGCGACTTACAACTGAGGAGTACAGGAAGCGATCCTTCATGAGGAGGCAGCAAAACACAGAAAGTGCCTGAAATACTACGTTTTGGACATCGCACAGAGCATCACACACTAGGACAGGGAAGAAGTAGAGGAAAATAGAAGGAAAATAAGGATAAGGAAAGGTTTTTTTTTTTTTTAAGATAAGGTTACGTGCTCGCGGAAGAGGTGAGTTTTCAGCTGTCGTTTGAATGCTGTCAGTGATTCTGCAATTAGGATGGAGGTGGGAAGATCGTTCCACCAGCAGGGAACGGTGAATGTAAATGTTTTGGAGAGAGATTTTCTGCCTCTCTGTGATGGTACCACAAGCCGTTGCTCCTTAGCTGAGTGAAGAATTCTGGTGGGGGTGTAGACTTGTAGGAGCGAGTCAAAATATGCCATTCTTCTCATGGGCTGGCCCATCATAATAAAAGTCCTTAGCAACCAACAAATGTCCCCCTAATTCCCCCTCAAACAAAATCATACATGCACACATGCGGATAAAACAAACATTTAGTAATGGCACATATACACATTCATTGACTTTTCTTGTTAAACTCTTTATCCTTAGTGAGCATCCTGCAGGCTTTACTGTGGCAGTGTCACAGTACTTACAGTCAACTACTCCTGGTTCAAGGATGTGGTTTAAAGCATGGCTTAAATGGCTATTTAAAAGCAAATCAAAGCAAAGCACAAGCCACGGCTGTGTTTCTCTAAAGCATCGTGAGCTAAGTTGATGTTGGTGGCAATGGTCTACGATGCTTTTGAAAACACAGCCGTTGATTTCATGGGATCTTGGTATTCTGGTGGTGTGGCTTCTTTTTTCTCATTGCTGTACTAGTCATATCTTTACAAATTACAAATTGTGTAGAAAATGATAGTGAGCATCTATACGTGTCTCAGTGAAATGAAATATGGTTTATTCTTAAAGATAAACTAAAAGTTGAGTATAAAATATCTTGCAACCTGTAATTCAAAGGAGGGCAACACCAGCTCAAATAAACATATTTACCAACAGCATTCATGTGTTGTGACGTTTATAAAACACACATACTGTATGTGTGTGTATATATATATATATATATATATATATATATATATATATATATATATATATATATATATATATATATATATATACACTGTTAGACATTTCTGTAATTTGTACAGTTATTTACTATATATCACCCAGTATAATACTGTAAATTCTCTTTACAGTAAATAACTGTAATTCCCGTTGCATCATGGGAATTTTCTATGACGTCAAACACCAAATACAGTGATTTCCTGTATTTTTAAAAAATAAAGTATAAAACGTCTCGGTTACGTATGGTAACCCTCGTTCCCTGAAGGAGGGAACGGAGACGTACGTCGGTAATACCGACGAATTGGGATCACTTCAGAGAGCCCCTATCAGCTTCGAGAACTTAAGAACAGGCCAATGAACAATACGCCGCGGGTATAAACAGGAAGCGAGAGCATCGCACTGACGTTTTTCACTGAGGAGCCGAACCAGAGACCGGCCAGGCAGTTATGGAAGGAACTGTGGCGACGGGACGTACGTCTCCGTTCCCTCCTTCAGGGAACGAGGGTTACCATACGTAACCGAGACGTTCCCTTTCAGTCGGTCACTACGACGTACGTCGGTAATACAGACGAATTGGGATCCCTATGGAAAACGCCACAGTTACTACCACTTCCAGCGCCCAGCGAGAGCCCCTCAGACCCCGTTCTGAAGCGGGCGGGAAGATTCACGCCAGAAGAGTCATACTGCTGTTCCGCAAGACCCATTCAGCAGACTTGATTGGATAATGCTGGGAAAGCGTGCCCGAAGGACGCTGCGGGAGCCACATCATGCCCAGAGGGAGTTACCATGTGGAAGAATACGTATGGGCTGGCCGTGGGCAGCTCGACATACGAAGTCCCAGGGGAGGCCCCGGCCTAATGCAGGCGGGGGACGACACCGTACTGAGACGGCAGAGAATTCTGCCAAGGAAAGACACAGGCTCGCCGTAGGGAGCTGTACCGTGGAGAATACACGTATACATCCGACTGCCGAGGGGTGCGGAGGACTCAACAGGGTTCGCCAATCCTGGGGAACTCGACTGGAGAAATAAGCGCACGTATCCGTTCCAGGGGAAGGGAATGGCGCAGCAAGCCGACACTAGAACGGGCACTTCAGTGAAGCTGACTATGGGAAGCGAGCACACGAGAAGCCACCGGCTCTACACGCAGGCTATAAAACCTAGCGAACGTGTTGGGTGTCGCCCAGCCCGCAGCTCTACAATGTCTGTCAGCGAGGCGCCACGAGCCAGCGCCCAGGAAGAAGCTACACCCCTGGTGGAGTGAGCTCTAACCCCGAGCGGGCAGGGCACATCTTGGGATTCATACGCCAAGACAATGGCATCCACTATCCAGTGGGCCATCCTCTGCTTGGAGACAGCCTTTCCTTTCTGCTGTCCTCCGTAACAAACGAAGAGCTGCTCTGAGGTCCTGAAGCTTTGCGTTCTGTCCACGTAAGTCCGGAGAGCACGGACGGGACAGAGCAAAACTAGGGCTGGTTCTGCCTCCTCCGAAGGCAGCGCTTGCAGGCTCACCACTTGGTCCCGGAAGGGAGTAGTGGGAACCTTGGCACATATCCAGGCCGGGGCCTCAGGGTTACCTGAGAGTCACCTGGCCCGAATCCCAGGCACGCTTCATCGACCGAAAACGCCTGCAGGTCCCCTACCCTCTTAACTGAGGCCAATGCAATCAGGAATTCTGTCTTTAGAGACAAGATCTTAAGCTCCGCTGACTGTAAAGGCTCAAAGGGCGCCCTCTGAAGTGCGTCAGCACCAGAGTCAAGTCCCAAGAGGGTATAAAGGGAGGACGAGGCGGATTTAAATCTCCTCGCCCCCCCAGGAACCTGACGATCAGATCGTGCTTGCCTAATGAATTAATCATTAACCAGGTCATGATTGCGCTATAGCGGAAACATACACCTTGAGGGTGGAGGGAGACAGCTTTCGCTCCAACCCGTCTTGAAGAAAAGAGAGCACAGATCTGACCGAACACTTTCGGGGGTCTTCTCGGTGAGAAGAGCACCAGTCGACGAACAGGTTCCACTTCAACGCATATAGGCGGAAGTGATGGTGTCAACTACCGCTTGCGGTAGGTCACCTAGAACCTCCGCATCCCGACCAGGGACCAGACATGGAGTTTCCAGAGGTCCGGACGCGGGTGCCACAGGGTGCCGCGTCTCTGAGTCAGGAGGTCCTTCCTCAGAGGAATGGGCCAAGGAGGTGCTGTCGCGAGGAGCACTAGTTCCGGGAACCAAGTCCTGTTGGGCCAGTACGGAGCTACCAAGAGGAGCTGCTCCTCGTCCTCCCTGACCTTGCACCGTGTCTGTGCAAGAAGGCTCAATGGGGGGGGGACGCATATTTGCGTAGGCCCCGGGACCAGCTGTGTGCCAGGGCATCCGTGCCGAGGTTTCCCCCGGGCAGGGAATAGTACCACTGGCAGTGGGTCGTGTCGGGGTGGCAAACAGATCGATCTGTGCGGCCCCAAGCGACTCCAAATCAGCTGGACCACCTGGGCAACCGTGACACGGGCAACCGTGACAGCTCGTCGGCCACACGATTGAGTGGGCCCATAATGTGGATGGCACGAAGGGACCTCAGGTGCTTCGGACTCCACAGAAGGAGATGGCGGGCGAGTTGAGACATGCGGCGGGAGCGTAAACCACCCTGTTTGATGATGTACGCAACGGCCGCAGTGCTGTCCGTCCGGATCAGAACGTGCTTGTCTTTGAGCGACCCTTTGAGGTGGCTGAGAGCAAGACGAACCGCCAGCAACTCCAGGCAATTGATATGCCATTGCAGTTGGGGCCCCATCCACAGACCCGATACTGCAAGCCCGTTGTACGTGGCACCCCAGCCCGTGGATGGGGCATCCGTGGAGACAACAGAATGCCTGGACACTTGTTCTAGAGGCACTCCTGCCCGTAGAAATGAAGGGTCCGACCACAGGCTGAAGGTTTGGCGGCATCTCGGCGTCACTTGGACACGGAGGGACCCGCTGTGCCACGCCCATCTCGGGACTCGGTCGTGTAGCCAGTGTTGAAGCGGTCTCATATGGAGCAGCCCTAGCGGCGTTACTGCGGCTGCTGCTGCCATATGCCCCAGGAGCCTCTGAAATTATTTCAGTGGAACCGCTGTACTGCGTTAGAACGTATTCAAGCAGCTCAACACCGACTGGATGCGCTCCTCGGTGAGGCGCGCTGTCATGCGACCGAGTCGATCTCCATCTCGAGAAAAGAGATCCTCTGTACGGGACAGAGTTTGCTCTTTTCCCAGTTGACCCGAAGACCCAACCGGCTGAGGTGCCGGAGCACCATGTCCCCGTGTTCGCACAACTGTTCCCGCGACTGGGCAAGAATCAGCCAGTCGTCGAGATAGTTGAGAAGACGAACACCACGCTCTCTCATGGGAGCAATGGCTGCCTCCGCGACTTCCGTGAAGTCACGGGGCGACAGGGACAGCCCGAAGGGCAGGACTTTGTACTGACATGCCCGTCCGTCGAAAGCAAAGCGTAGAAACGGTCTGTGTCGAGGGAGAATCGAGACATGAAAGTACGCGTCCTTCAGGTCGATCGCTGCAAACCAATCCTGGGGACGGACGCACCTGAAGATACGTTTCTGCGTTAACATTCTGAACGGCATCCTGTGGAGGGAACGGTTCAAGTAAGGCAGGTCCAAGATTGGCCGTAACCCGCCGCCTTTCTTGGGTACAATGAAGTACGGGCTGTAGAACCCGGACTTCATATCGGCTGGAGGGACCGGCTTTATCGCGTCCCTCGCCAGTAGGACAGCGATCTCCGCCTGAAGCACGGGGGCATCCACCCACGCAATAGACGTGAAGTGAACGCCCCCGAACCTGGGCGGACGCCGGCGAACTGAATCGCAAGCCGAGTCTGATGGTACAGACGACCCAGCGAGACGGGCCGGGGAGCGCTAGCCAGGCCCCCAGACCGAACAAGCGGGGTCATCAGCACCACAGACGTACCCGCAGCAGGGCAGCGAGGCGGAATGCAGGGACCCCAGGACGACATGGGAGTGGTCCGTGTAGGGGTCTGGGTCTGACACACGACCTGCATCCGCTGAGGGGGTGTGCGAGTGTGGGAAGGCCGCTTGAGTGCGTTCCCACAGCCGGCACCCTCTGCTGGCGATTTGGAGAGGCACCAGAGGCTGACAAGGCATGGGAGCGTTGTACACCGCCCAGCGCGCTCTCCAAATGAAGGAGTGGCTGAGCGTGGCAAGGCTTTGTGGCGTTGCACACGGTCTGCCTCACCTCCTTCCTCAGCTCGGAACAACAGCGGCGAGGCATAGCGTAGCGCACTGTCGTCCACACACCGCTGAGAAGAGGGGAATGAGAGTGGCGAGGCTTGTAGCGTCACACACTGCCATTCTCGCCCTCTTGTGGGGAGGGGAATGAGGGCGGCGAGGCTTGTAGCGTCACACGCTGCCATTCCTGAACTCCCGAGACCCAGAGATATTGGAACTGTTCTTCTCTTTTTTTTTATTTTTATTTTTTATATATATATCTATATATATTTGGGTACCACTGGCTGTTTTTAACCCCAGTGGCGGAACAGAATTACTAATGGTTTTCACCCAGCCCTCCTCCGGGGGAAGAACAGTTCCGAACCAAATCCGGGTCAATGGTGTTTCTGGACATCGTCTAGCCAAGGGCCAGCGCTGTGCGCAGCTCAACCTCGGCTGAGAACTACCCTCATGCCCTAAGCAGGGTGGAGGTGGCCTGCCAGTGGCACTGCCTCCCCACCGATGAGGGTAGTGAGAGAGAGGAAAACTTTATACAGATTATGGCCCCATTGGTGTTCCATATTTTGGCACCAATAGTTCCATAATGCAAAAGCCTTCCAACGCACATCCGGGAAAGGCAAGGGGCAGGCAAGGCGATTTATGCATTGCACTATGCCTCAGCCACCCGGGAAAGCATGGCTGTCGAGTATGAATTGGATTCAGCACGAGCACCCACTATTATAGTGGGAATCTCAGCATCATCTTCATTTTCAAATCATAACAGCCCTCTCTCCGATGCAGCGATTGACATCTGTCCTCTGCTAGAGCCCCAAACGAAACGCTAGGTCCTTTTTTATTTATTTATTTTTTAGAACCAGCAATCCCATCTGTAAGCTACCAGCAGACATGTGAGACAGTGGGCGTGGCCGTGAGACTGCACACGGCGCGCTGAACACTCAAGCCCCTATGAAAAAGGCAAGATGAACAGCGCGCCGACGTGGCCATGCTCTCATTAGAGAGCATAGACCACCCACAAACACAGTCTCAACATGCGTAGCCGCCGAGTGACGCCCGCTGAGCTGCCGTGGCAACCCGCGCTGTCACCCGGCAGCCAGACGGCACACGGCGCGCTGAACACTCAAACCCTCATGCGGAAGGCGAGATGACCAGCGCGTCGACGTGATCTCGTTCCCCTGAGAGAACACGGATCACCCACGAACACAGTCTCAACATGTTTATGCGAGAGGGATCGTGGCCGTCAGGACAGGAAACAACCGCATCCAGAAACGCACGAGTGGAATGACGTCTTGAAAAAGACGCAGTGTCACACCCGTGTTGCTCTTTTGTGAGGAAACGCTCTTTTAAGAGAGTGCTGAAGCACCCAGGGAAACCGCGGCAACACACAGGGGATAGTGCAGCCTGTGTTTGCACTCAGAAGGAACGCCCACCGATACCAACAAGCTCTCTTGCTGTGATAACAGCAGTTGTTCCTCGCAGCTTTGAGTTTGCGGTCCCGCTGGAAAGCGCCGTCACACCAACACACGATCCTCTTCTCTCTGTTCTTTTTTGTAGAAATCTCTTCGCTGAATAACAGGAAGCAGTCTGCAAACTTCAAACGCCGGTCCGGCTCCGAAGTGAATGACGTCAGTGCGATGCTCTCGCTTCCTGTTTATACCCGCGGCGCGGGGCGGAGCGCGAGATGCAAATCTCGCACGCCAATTGTTCATTGGCCTGTTCTTAAGTTCTCGAAGCTGATAGGGGCTCTCTGAAGTGATCCCAATTCGTCGGTATTACCGACGTACGTCGTAGTGACCGACTGAAAGGGAACTGTATTTACCACAACGGCCTCTTTGGCACAATTGGGATCGACAGGATTTGCTTAAGATTTATATTAGGAACCATCAGAGCAGCGTTGAAAGTTTCACCCGAGGAGAGAGCTCACGGTTCCAGAAAACAACATATGAGCTGTGTCCGGACACCCTGCGAAGATTTTTTCATCCCCCGTGAGAACGGCAAACAAGCGAGGTAAGTGTGATTTGTACGAGCCGCGGTTGTCTGCACCCCAATTTTAGCTTGTCAGCATTGGTGCTAAAAACGGAGGTAAACCTAACGTTTTATTAAAAAAAATTAGTTTATTGAATTAGATTAGGAACCAGTGCAGCGTCGTAGGTTTTGCCCGAGGAGAGAGCTCACGGCACGGACCGGGCAACATAAGTTACTTTACATAACGTTAGGCTATCATTTGCTTCAGCTTTGGTGCTAAAAACTGAGGTAAATTAATCCTAACGTTTTATTTTAAAAAATGAGTTTATTGAATTAGATTAGGAACCAGTGCAGTGTCGTAAGTTTTGCCCGAGGAGAGAGCTCACGGCACGGACAACATATACTTTACATAACGTTAGGTTATCATTTGCTTCAGCTTTGGTGCTAAAACTGAGGTAAACCTAACGTTTTATTTTTAAAAATATAAAATTAAGATTTTGTTTATCGAGCATATTAAGCTTACATTAGGACGACGTTAGTTAGCGTTAGTAAATTAAGGTCGGCCACTAGTTGCGAAAATAACGTCGTTAACAAGCAAAGTTTACATTAACATTAAGTCAAGTAACTTGGCTAATGAGATATTATCTGTCAGCGTGTAGTTAACGTTGGTCCCTGGAGAAAAAGTCTTTTTGGGTTTTTTCTCAAATTTTACATTTGGATTGACACAATTTATTTTACACTTTAGATAAGAATACCAGGAGCCCGCCTGTGCTGTGCGACACTGGAACTCATACAACGGTAAGTAACGTTAGCCCTCTTTGTTTCTCCACATATTACTGTTAATTCAATGTGTTTCTTGTATGTTTTAGTCGGGTCTGTTTAACTGAATCACAAAATTATTTAGTTTTTCCACTTTTTTTTTAGCTGTAACTAGCCATGTACCATGTTTTTTAATAAATATATTATACTAAAATAATCCAAAACTGTGTTTGTCCAGGACTGACAGAATATAATTTTATTTTCTGGAATTTAAGCAGTCCTGGACAATTTTTGGATGATTTTGGCAGATGAAATATAATTTATGAAAAAAAACCATGGCAAAACTTTAGAATAATGTTGCTCACGTGCAAACCTGAATCCATTTCTGAACACAAAAGAAGATGAAGAATGTTTGTAACCTAACAGATTGAGGCACCATTCACTTCTATAGTAATTTTTTCCTACTATGGAAGTGAATGGTGCCTCAAAATTGTCTGGTTACAAACATTCTTTAAAAGGTTTAGAACAACTTGAGGGCGAGTAAATGACAGAATTTACTTTTTTAACAGTGAACTATCCATTTAATGACGGACCATTATTCTAAAGTGTAACCAAAAACATTTAAAGCAAAGGCACTAAGGATGAAAGAAATCTAAAATGTCTTTATTCTCTCACTTAATTTTCTCTTGCTTAAAGTTTTTTTCGTGAGGAAAACCCCAGAGGAGGGAACCAGATGCACCCCCAAAACCAGAGTGAGTCGGAAGACCGGGGAAGTTGTTAACAGGAAGACAACTGTAATCAACAACAGAGTGTCATCCTTCCTTCGCCACCTAATGGAGTTTGAATGGAAAAACTTGGACTTGGTGAGACACTTTTTTAATAGGATATGTAATGTACACAGACACTTTAGCTGCATTCACACAGGGCGTCATGCCGGTTAGAAATTTTGTCTCACCTGAGACAGCGCCGACGCCACGTGACAGTGACGTATGGCATCAAAGCATCGTGAGAGCGATTCGAGAGCAGCCGCTAATACAGCCGGTGCACTTTCTCTAGAGCGACTGCACAGACTTTGATGACGACACAGCTGTTCCACGATTGGCCAGATTCTCCGCATGACAGCGATCACGTGTTTCATGTTCATTCTAAAACCTTCAGTTCCTCTAATGCGCACAAATCTGTTTTTTATAACAGTTAAACTTCTTTTCATATAGTTGCGATGTTATATTGTCATGTTTATCAAAATAAAAGTAATGAAAAACTTAGACCCCACTTCATTGATAGTGTAGGCTTGTATGTTAACTTTATTATTGTACAAACACACGCTGTATTAAGCAGTGCATAAAGTATTACATGACAAAAAATGTCTCTGAAACATCTGTGTATTGACAAATATTGCATTTATTTCACTTCAGCTGTGATAAAGTATGCTAACACAGCGAGAGCGTCACTGCGGGAAGCAGAAAGTGTCCGACTTCACGTCTCCGTTTGCAGCTCCTCCCCGCCTGCACGCGGCTACTCTCGCCGATTGGTTGCATCCAGCCGCAGCTGATGTCGAACACACCTTTCAACTTCTGCCACTTGCAACATGAGTGAAGCGGCGCGACGGAACCCACAATTCAGTTCAGCAACGCATGACGTCACCCATTCAAAGTAAATGAGAAGCGTTAACGCCGGCCCCCCGTGTGAATGCAGCATTAAGTTTGAGGATACCTTACTAAAGCTAATGCAGTATACATGTAATCCATCCTGCAATAAAAGGTTACATTGTTGTTTTTGATTAAATAGTTTGTGAAATCATGTTGAGGTGATTCAGTAATATTACTTTTCTGGAGCATGTAGTTTGTGCTGCTGCTACTATTATGTACTGACAGTTTTCTTTAGTTTTTTACTCAATATCAATTTTGTTAAGCTAAATAACAGAGACACCTCTCTAATATGCAATCAGGTTCAGCATCCCTACAAAGTACATTCTTCAAAATATTCATAACATTGAATCACCAGCTAAAACAGAAACTGAAAAACTGAACATTTCATTTCACATCTTCATGAAGGCGTTGTAGGACTGGATTAGACTAGACAGCATATGTTTAGTTAGGTGTACCTCAAAGTGTTAACTGTCTATAAAATACTATTTTACCATTATGATGAATTGTAATGGGATCATTTGTTATTAAATTCCAACAGTGTAAAAAGTTTGTGTATACTCAAATTGTATGACTAACTTCATATCATTCTTATCTAGAGGGACTTCTTGCCATAATGGAGCAGAATCCTGGTTCCTGTTTGAAATCATCCAATGTGGAAGATGGCACAGATCGGTACAGACATGAAACTTGGGTTTGTGTTGTGTTGTGTTGTGATAACTTGTTTCAGAATTAATTTGCTCTTTGTTTATATTTTATTCATGTATATCTATTTTGCACCAAAGTTACAGTATTCTTCAACCAACTATTTACAGTATTCTACCAACTATTTTCTGCAGAGTTTTTAAAATTGTAGCTCAAACAATAGTGTGGGGCGCTAGCAAGGTCATGGGTTCAATTCCCAGGGAAAGCAAGAACTGACAAAATGTAAAATGTGTATCTTGAATGCAATGCAAGTCGCTTTGGATAAAAGCGTCTGCCAAATGCATAAATGTAAATGTAAATAACATGTAAAATAAGTGATATTGAATGCACTCTGATTACTTTTAAACATGATTTTCTGAAAATAAGATTTGATTCGAGGATGTTTTAAAGTGAACTTTTTTCCACACATTTACATGTTTAAGTTAAAGCACTTAAAATATTTTAAATAAAGAATTTTATATTTCATAATAATTGTGTCTGTTTGGATTACTTCTGTAGGATAGATTGATGTAAGAAGTAATGTAATTCAGTAAGTATTAATGATTGAATAGGATTAGGATTAATGCAATTTTAACCAAGGTTTACAGTAACGATACTGTATTACAAAATTACAGTAACATGTAGTTACTGTAAACTGAAATGCGGTTATTGTACTGTAAATCTCAAATACAGTAACTTACTGGCAACAGTGTTGCCAGTAAGTTACTGTAAAATCTCTTATAAATGTCTAACAGTGTATATATATATATATATATATATATATATATATATATGTTTATTAGTGGTGGTCCGTTATCGGCGTTATCGTGCTGCGTTAACTCGAGACTCTTATCGAGCGATAAAAAAAATATCGCCGTCAATCTATTCTCAAAGTTGGGTCGGGAGATGTGTCTATACTACGCAAGCTATGATGACTTTCACCATGCTATTTTAGCGCGGATGTATACCTAGCCGAATTGCACTGTAGGGGCGAGAGAACGAGTCTTCGAACCTGTGTGTATGCCTACTAGTGTTGTCAAAAATATCCATTTTTCGCTATGTATCAATACTGAAATATCTGAAACGATACGATACTCATTTTCTACAGTATCGATATCAGCTGCGCTCTCCTCTCCTCTCCGACCGACAGCCAGTTGACACGCACCCGCCTCCTCTCATTCAGTCCGTTTAATCCTCTGAACATTGCGAACGTGTGTTCTGTTGGATTTTTCCTCATGTGTGACCGGTCTGAATTTCGCGCGGGGTTGCACATAACGTTAATTCTACTAATTCCAGCTGATTTCGCACTCGCATCTGAAGCACACACTCACATACCGTAATAAAGCCGCCTCTGACATACAAGTGCAAAAATGAGCTCCTTTTTCCATCTTATTAATGGTTAAATACACTCAAAAATGTCTCAATGCCCATCTTGGTGAGTTTTAACGTAAACACAGTCGTAACCAGCTCACAGGAACAGTGTCTGGGATCCATGCGTGCGTCAGGTCTTAAAGGGACAGAAGTTATTTATTATTCAAACTACAAAATGACAAACGATCACTTACGAGCACACATATTCTGAATGCCTTCAGCAGAATTCAAAAGAGCCATTTTAATCTAGATTAATCTAGATTAATTCCAAGATTACAGTGAGATTAATCTAGATTAAAAAAATGTATCTATGCCCACCACTAATATATATATATATATATATATATATAAATATATATATATATATATATATATATATATATATAAATAAATATATATATATATATATATATATATATATATATATATATATATATATATATATATATATATATATATAATAAAAAAAACAGAAAATTATGTAAACTTTCTTTCAACCCAAATAGTTTTCTACACAGTAAAGTTCTCTGTGTTAAATGAACACTAACAGTCTGTAGACTGGACCCACAGACACTGAGTAAAGTAACAGCAGTTTAAAGTTTGACTTTATTTCTGTTATTAAGAATCAACAGAGGTTTAGATGTTAAAAGTCCCATGGCATGGATTTTTTTATTATTTTATAAAGTTTCCTGAGGTGTACTTATAATGTTAGTATGGTTTTTACATCAAAAAAATGTCATAATTTAGAAATAAAAAGCATTTTTTCTATTCTGATTTTAGCCCCTCTGGCTTTAATGCTCTGTTTGAAGGGGCGTGTCTGCTGTGAGACTTCAGTGCAAACGCCCACTGTTGTGATTGGCTGACATCTTTGCATTTGAAATGAGTATTAGATTATGTGTCGGAGGGGGCGTGGTTTAGCGAGGTCTGCACGCACTGCCAGAGAGAGAGAGATGGACTGCATGTGGACCAGAGAGACGCAGAGCTGGAGAAAGATTGCTGAGAAAGTTATATTAAAGTTATATATATTTGTTTGTATCTGAGAGTTCTGAATAAACACGAGTCCCAGCCACGCCGACCCTGTCTTCTTCCTCCTTATTCTACAAACTTTGTAACATGTGGAACCCCTCTAAACAACCTAAACTACGTTATTTTACCATTACAACTGTCGAGATGAACGAATCGTGAAAGTGTTGATTATAGCATTATTTTGAGATCTTTTCTCATCACATGAAAGGCTGCAGTGATGAGCATTGAGTTCTTTGATCACTCTTTAGTTTAATCATTTAGACAACAGATTTGTTTCATGCTACTAACAGAAACGATGTGAAGTTGATCGTTTTGTCACTGGCTTGATTCCCTGATGCATAAACAACAGTATTAAACGATTTAGAAAGAAAGTCTGCGTGAACTTGAATTGACATTTCTAGCCACTTGGGGACCATATACAGGCTAGGGCAGGCATTGGCAACTCCAGTCCTCGAGGGCCACTGTCCTGCAGAGTTTAGCTCCAACCCTAATCAAACACACCTGAACCAGCTAATCAGTGTCTCCTGGATTATTAGAAGGCTACAGGCAGGTGAGTTTTATCAGGGTTGGAGCTAAACTCTGCAGGACAGTGGCCCTCGAGGACTGGAGTTGCCCACCCCTGGGCTAGGGGAACTCATATTAATGTTACAAAACCTCATAAAATGAAATTTTTATGCCATGGGACCTTTAATGTTGTATTGAATGTTTCATTTGAAGTTGTTACCATTATGGAGATCAATGTTATCTTTAGTTGGGCTCTTGAACTACATTTTGTTACTATGTTTCTCTTTTAGCAGTTGCAATGGTGTGTTTAGAGATCATTTCTGCATTGATAAGGAAAAAAGAATGACGAAAAAAACAGATCAACATACTTGATTTTATGGCAGTCAAATCACTGCATTTCTGTATTTTTAGGACTGATATAAATCATTATGTATATTTAAAGTTAAAACATTAAATAATATAAAATAAATAACAAAATGTTCACATCACACATCACTTGCAACAATGCAGAGATCAGTGTGAGATGCTACATCTTTTGTGTAAAGCTTGAGAGACACTTAGACATCAACACTCACCATACAAACCTCAATAATGGTGACAATTGAAAAATATTCAAATATAAATGGAAAAATAATTTAGCTGCATAATTTATTTGTGTCACAATGCATGTTGGGAGTTGTGTGTGCTGGCATGAAGCATGTCTGTTGAGTTTCATATCTGGAGGGTTTTTTTCTGTAAAATATTTAAGGACATTTTCTGTAATTGTTTTTAATTTTTATTTAAATTATGGTATTTTACCGGTTTAATCTTTAGTTTTTTGTTTGGCAGCATATCTGCAGTCTTTAAAAAAAAAAAAAAAAAAATTTATTTGTTTTTTTACATTTTGAGCTGCCTTATTTTTAATGGTATCATTGTATTGCAGATATACAGTCACTGTAATATATGATAGAAATATATGCAGAAGTATTTCAACATAAATATTTAATTGCTAATTAGACTTTTTTCCCCTCACATTAAAGTTATTAAGTTCATCATTATAGGCTATTGCACATAATATTTATCCAACATCAGCAGACTTATAACCTACACTTCAGATGTGTCCAAACGTCCACACAGGATAAACACTAGCAGCTGAAGGACAGAAAAAGCTTCACACAATATATGGATACATATTTGAGTAAAATATGTATGAGAGTTATGTGTTATACAACTGTAGTGTAAAAGGGTTCATCACGCAAAGGTTTTAACCCCTTATACATCGAGGCCATCTAGTGGTAAAAATCATGAGAAAGCAAATAATGATAATCATGAAGAATGAACTTCCTTTTAATATAAATGTTGATATCAACATATTTTACAGCACACACAAAGGTTTTGCATGATTGTAAAATAAAGTGATTTAGTCACGCTAAAACAAGCTTGAGTCATAATCAAAATGTAAACAGACACAAAACAGCACATTTGCTATGTGTAGAGGTCGAGCCATAAATCTCGTTTCTCCAGTCAAGCTGGAGTGTGAGCACAGATTCTCGTTTCGCTGAACGCACTAAGAAGGGTACTGAGAAAAATCCAAAAGTTCAGTGAATTTGTCAAGGACTCAGCTTCTAGCAAAGTAGAAATTTCATACCATGTAGACAAAAGAAGAGCAGTGTGTGCCGCAGAACTCATGAATCTGGGTCAGCTGGCAAATGTTGGCAGGATTGCTGCTCAGACCGCCAGGCTGGGACGAGCAGGAGCCGAAGCAGTCGCCGCAGTCACAGGCGTGTTGAGTGGACTCTTAGTCATACTTGATGTTGTCTTCATAGTGATCGATTCTGTTGACATTCACCAGATGAGAAAGGGGAAAAATAGACAATCCAGAAAAGGTCCAATCCACTGTACTCAAGTCCTTTGCTCAGATGAGGAAAACACATAATGAGCTTTGCACTGTCTTACAGGAAATTAAAGAAACAAGAGAAGAACTAAACGAGTTTAAATGTCTATGTTGTACCGGGTCAAACAATAGAAGATGTGTGTGTGATGTAAGAGGTCAGACTTTTGTAATCATTCTATACTGTAAATATCAGCTACTATATTTCTACTATACATAAGTATAGATATCAGTCACTAATAATTGCATGAATCATTTATATTAATATACACAAGGGAACTTCTCACAAAACTGCAGCCTAATTTACAACATATTTTCTAATGTCAATGAATTTTGATTGTTTGTGAATGACCACATTCCTGAGGTTAGTAATTTAATAAAACACGCCCAAACAACCTCCAAATAAAGGCCTTCCATAACCGATTTTCATTACTCTCAGCAAACATACAATGCTCTCTAAAGATCTTCATGTTTTTTAACACATATGTAACCCCTCCTGTTCGAACTACTAACTGGCCTCCGTTACACTCACCCCCCTAAACCTCACTCCCATCCGGGTCACAGCACCAATGTAACCTCCTATTCGGACCACCCGCTCCAAGCGGGACTCGAACTCGGGTCCGTCGGTATGAGAGTCGGACGCTCTAACAAGGAGGCTAAAGGCTGCAACCCCGAGCGTCAGTCACTAGAGCGACTCTTGAGATCAGAGGAGTGAGGTTTACTCACACAGCGACGACTAGCTGGCCTCGGTTACACACACACATGGATTCAGTTTTTTCTTTTTTGCACATTTAGAAAAAATATTTTAGTACAAATGTCATTGATAAATCATGATTTGTTTGTGAAGACATTTGCACTCAGATTTCACACACAAGTTCAAGCACAATACGTGTAAGAGAGCCAATGAGGTGCAGGTTTGTTTATAGATTAGTTTTCATGGTTTACTGTCATTTTTGGTGTTTTAACCTGAATCCAAAGTATTCCAAATAAATACTGTACTCTAATTTTCTGATATAGACAGAAATTACAATATTCCTCTTACTTCAGATTAATGTCTATACAATACTTATGAAAATAATTATTACTGTATTACTTGAATGTATTCGTATTGTTCTTGAATTAATCCTGACACAGTGAGGATCATTTACAAATCATTTGGTGCATTTGTTGTTATATTTCACTGGATCACATTATTAATCTAAAAAAATCGAATCTAAAGTCTTTAATAGGCTAAACATAAAGCAAATAAAAATAGTCTTTTTGTTTTGCAAAGGAATGAGTTATTGAATTGATGAAAAAGTTCTAATCTAAATTAAATGAGGGGTTACATGGGAAACTGTGGTCCTGAAGTGCTTGATGATGATCCAAGATATTGCAACCCTGACCAAAAACAGTATAAAAGTATTAACTCATGTTGTATTCCAAGTGTTCAGAAGACATACGATATCTTCATGTGAAGAACAGAGTTGATTTTAATGTTTTAATCGCTGAAATGATGATCCCGCCGCTCCGTGAACACACACACTCATATCTCATTCAAATAATACACACGACTCTTTAGCATGACGCGATCGGTCACGAGACCCAAGAGAGCCAATTACATTTTACAATCAAAGCTGACGTAATGACGCAATTGGTCACGAGACATACGAGAGCCAATGCAATTTCACTATGAAATCTGACGTAACGTTGTGTGTGGATGATCTTCGGTGGATGGAGACGCTGATCGCTTTTGGGAATTTCCTTCACACAAATCAATCGTTTGGCCTCGGGACACTTGGAATATTTGTACTTTTTGAATAAATTGTGCCTGCAGTCGTATCTGCCTGTTGTATCCTGTATTTTATATCATATAATACACAAATGGGTAGGTTTAGGATGGGATTGGGTTGGGTTACATGTTCAAATGTGTCTAAATAGCATAAATAAAATAAATGGAAATTAAAGTAACGTTATGCTGGCTGATTCAATTGAGAATCACACTCCATCATGTCATAATGGAAAAATCATAACCCAGTATAATTTCATCATGATGATAACGTTCTCATGCCCAAAGCGTCTGTATATGACACCAAAAGTTTCTCACTGAAATCAATGGAGCACCCTGCTGGAGATGGACCTGCTGCTTTTTTATACGTTTTGCAAAGACATTTTGGGTACATTTTGGGTACATCAGATCATTCAAAGGTGAGAGTTGTGAGAATCCTCACACAGAAAGTGTTGTCTTTTAACCTCTTAATCTCTGCGGACCGTTGTACCGGGTATATACTTTCAATTTTAAATGTCTGTGGAGGAGACCTCATATGTGGTACCATTTGAAAGCTTAGAGTCTCTACTTTCTGGAGACATGCATCCCTTTGGCATTTGTTTTACACAAAGTAACTTATTTACACTAAATTACTCTGGTACCATTTCTGCCTGGATTTGGCCTACCAAAATTGAAAAGCTTCCTATACCCACATACAATCGTATAAATACACAATTGGTCTAGACAGTGGTCTAAATGGTGTCATTTTACAGGAAACCCTTTAAAGTTACATAAACCACTGCTAGAAGTGATAAACGTGTAAGTATATGTTGTCTGAGCTGTAATAACCTGTATGTAATAAGCTGTAATGATAATTAAAATACATAAATAAAACAGATACTTTTAAAGCAGATTCACTCAGCGGTTTCTAAAGAAGAAAATCAAACATAAACAAGTAAATAATAAAGAAGGAAAACAGTGAATGTTGGTAAGCACACAAGCATTCACATGTCTTTTCACTCTTAATTTCTGCAGAGGAAGTTGAGTTGGTCAGTCTCAGGACGGCTGATCCAGCGCTGATCTCCTCCGGACTGAACTGCTCCAGATCTCTCATCAGACTCAAAGTCCTCCTCTCCTGTGCCATTCCCTGGAGTCCAGTTCTTATAACACACGTTCTCTCCACTCACCCAGAACCAGATGCCGAAAACGGAGTAGTGACGTAAACCCAACCACACCTCCGCAGTAGACGCCCCTTTAACCACATTCATCACACGACGCTGCATCTCGTCTGAATGAACCGCGGCCAGATCCACATGATTCTGTCTGCAGTATCTCAGAGCTTCAGACCACGTCCGGTTCTCTTTGATCAGAATCAGTTTATCTGGACACAAAACAAACCACAAGCTAAAACTAGAGAGAGACTGATCAAAAACAACATGCAGAACAAACACTGTGGAGGAATCTGTCATGTCAGACAAGTAGCGTGAACTTTAAGATATCTGGAACTGATGATGGACTGTGTGTGTTTTGAGAGGATCTGCTCACCTTCATGACACACAAAAGGATATTGGTTGTTGCAAGAGAAGTCTGCCCATTGTCCCCGAGAGATCTGATTGACTATTGTACAGTTTTCACGACCTTTGCCATTATCAGGTTCACCAGACCTCCAGTTTCTGAATGAGGAGTTCCTCTGATCTGACCACTGCCATGAGTCTCTGACTCTGAACAGGCCGATCCAGACATCATTAGATATGAGACTATCACTGATGAACTTCTGAATCTGTTGACTCTCATTCTGGTTCCTCACACTGACCAGATCAGTGTGATTCTGTCTGCAGTAACTCTGAGCGTCTCTCCAATTCATCATCTGATTGACAAAGACGAGTCCTGCGTTAGCTGTAATAAAAACAAATAAAAACCAATTTTCTTAAGCTGCTTTTCAGTTAGGATGTGAACAGGAGCAATGGTGGAAGCATCAGAAACACATGTTATTTAAAAACTGTTTCTAAAGCTGATGATATATTAAATATTCACAATATTTTTGTGATGTTTTTGCTGATAACATTTGGGAATATTGTGATGATTTACTGCAATTTCTGTTTCCTTTTGATACAATTCACTCACATTGCGTCAGTTACTGACACTTATGGGGAAAACTCAGGTTTTCTCAGAATACTGAAGTCTGATTGGTTCACGTTTGTGCACCTGCATAGACAAATGGCTTTTCAGTCCACCAAATCATGCGGGGCCGACTGCCTACTTAAGTCGCACTGAAAACCATTTTCACCACAATATTTCTCCTTCAAGCGCGAAGATCTGAGCGCACCCACAGCGACCTCAATTATTGGTTCTCCTTGCCATGGACAAGAGTGGTCCTGACTCGGCTAGCTGCCTTAAAGGAGCTGCGCAGTGCGACTGACCTCCTCCTGCATGCCACAAAGTCTAAGGCCCAAATGATCGGTCATGCCATGGCCAATTTGGTGGTCCGTGAGCACCAACTTTGGTTAAACATAAAGAAGATCTAGGACACTGACAAAACAGCCCTCCTGGACAACCCTGTCTTTCGCTCAGTCTGGTTCCGCAGTGATTTTGTTTGCTGTCAGTACTGGTGGGGTATGTGTGCCCAGACCTACTTCTGCTGTTATAGCGAGTCAAAAAACAAACACCTTCACAAAAACAGCATTCCTCCTCTGCATCCTCCTCCTGCAAGCGTCAGCCGACCTCCACGTTTGCAGCTCTTCAACCCCTGGCCACCCGGAGCCAGGCTTGGGCACTCCCCACAGTCCACAATGAGTCAGGCTTTTCAGGTGTTACTTCCTTGTACACAAGAAGGATGTCGTGCCGCCACCTTCTGTGGGCACAGCACAATTGGCTGGCGTGCCTCCTCCTTCTGTGGGCATAGTACAATTTTCACTCAGTAAGAGCAATACATGTGCCGGGTTCCATGAACATGGGAGCAGATATTCTATCCAGGAATGATGGGATGGGATATTCTTCTCAAAGGAAAAGGCAGCATTAGCCCGCATGTGGTCCTCTGTGTGCCTTTATGCCTTCCCTCCGGTAGCTCTGACCCCTCAGGTCATCTACTGAATCAGGGAGGACAGATGCTCGGTTTTACTCTTGGCATCCCTCTGGCAGAACCAGCCGTAAATTCTGGGAATAGTTCAGCTGCTATCAGCAGCCCCATGGCCAATCCCACTGAGGAGGGACATCCTGGGGACTTTCCCCAGACGGAGGGATCAATTTGGAGCCTCGATCTGTGGACTCTCGAGGGGAGCCTTCATGTCTTTCCTGGGAGGTCATGAACACAATCTTTGAGGCTAGGGCACCTTCTACCAGGCGCCTTTATGCCCATATTTTTTTTCTGACTTGTGAGATCGCTTCCATTCTCACATTCCTACAGGAGCTGTTGGATGGCGGATGTTCCCTGTCCACACTCAAGGTATACACTGCAGCTATCACAGTGTACCATGCTCATATAGTTGGCCAGTCAGCTGGAAACCCTGGTGGTCAGATTTCTCAGACCTGTCTATTGTCATGAGGGTTCTTTTGGCCCTCTCTTTGAGCCTGTCACGACGGCCGACCTTCGGCCTCTTTCGCTAAAGACCGCCCTTCTGCTGGCTCTGGCATCGGTCAAGCGAGTTGAAGATCTGCAGGCCTTTTCAGTGGAGGCTTCCTGCCTTGAGGCCCAACAACAGTAAAGTCGTCCTTATGCTGCGTTCACACCAAACGTGAATAGAGTCTCAAAATCTAGTTTGACGCGTGAACATTTTGAATTGATTCGTGCATCCGCGGTGAATTGGACGCACGTTAAAGGCGCTCCAGGAGAAATATGTCATAAAACACCACTCTGCCTCTTTTCATTTTCATTAAAAATATATATTAAACATTAATAACCTCACAAATGTGGTCCAGGCAACTCCTACATTATCTTCACTGCATGTATATTTAAATATCCTTAAAAAATAAAGTTATGAAACTTCTCTTTGCCCTCAGTCAAAACGATTTGGCAGACTATTATAGATTCATGACACCAAAGATCCCCCGTTAGATCTACACAAGATGCACCACTACAGGACATCAGAGCCAGCAGCAGACGTTACACCCATTTTGCCCGTTTCAGGCCCTTTGGCTGTACATTGAGCACTTAGCCAGCTCAGGCACTTAGAGCAGCTTCTGAGGCCACTTGAAGGGGCTGCCAGTTACGCTATCCCACTGGATAGTGGACGCAATAGCGGTAGTTTACAAGTTATTGGACTTGCAGTGCCCTATTGGGGTGAGGACCCACTCCACCAGGGGAATGGCCCCCTCATGGGCTTGGTCTAGCTGAGTGTCATTGCTGATCTGTGCGGTGGCCGGTTGGTCCTCGCCGTCCACCTTTGCCAAGTTCTATAACCTAAATGTCCCTGCTCTTCAGGCATGGATTTTGTCTGCCTAGTCGTTCCCCACCCTTGGGGGTTTTCTCTAAGTGGCATCATGGCACATTTTATCGAACATATTTTAGGTCCCTATTGAATTGTGTTCTCCAGAAATGTCATAAACTGCTGCAATGCAAGTGGAGTTTTCCGGCTTCTA
Source organism: Gobio occitaniae (assembly GCA_033150135.1). Taxonomy (NCBI): domain Eukaryota; kingdom Metazoa; phylum Chordata; class Actinopteri; order Cypriniformes; family Gobionidae; genus Gobio; species Gobio occitaniae. Next base: position 209,691 of record JARQWZ010002574.1, read on the forward strand.
ATGTAACTTTGTTTCCCTGCGATAATGGGAGCATTGCATAGCTTGCCGTGCTACTGCACCTTTGCGCAAGTCAAAGCTGCTGGTCCTCAGTCAAAAAATTCAGACAAAAATGGCTTTCAGCATGACTTAAATAGGCCCCGCCCATTTTAACAGGCTGAAAAGCTATCCGTCTGTGTAGGTGCAAAGATGTGAACCAATCAGTCTTCAGTATTCGGAGAAAAACAGTGTTTCCACCATAAGTGTCAGAAATTGACACAATGCTTCCTGTTATCTCAGGGAACCAAGTTTACATTAGTAACCGGAAAGTTTCTCCATTTTTTTTTCTCACACATTTCTTTTGAATTCCTGTGTGGACAATATTTATGTGAATCTACATGTAAGAATGAAGCCTTCCAGGGTTGTGTTGAGATACTGAAGGCTAAAAGTTATCAGGACACATTTTTCATAAATGTCAGGTTGGGAAAAGTGGTCACATGTACCAGTAATTTTATACAGTAATTAACTGATTTCAATCTATGCAGGTCAAAACAATGATTTGGTATTTTTACATTTGCAGTATAAGTTTGGCTGGTTTAACTTCTATAATATATTTAATGGCAGATCCCCAGTGTGACAAGCAGTGTGTTCAATGAATGTAGTCTCTTTTTCTTGCAAATATATCGGTTTGTTCCTATACAGACTGTAATCTGGTATTAAAAGTGTGATATACATCCAAAGTCAACCTTATCAATAACCATATTAAAAAGAATTCGCATTTAGTATTGCAATAAAAATGTGTACATGGTGAATCTATAAATGAATGTTTGTTTTATTTTAAGTAGCTGCACTCACTGTTGTTGCAGATGAAATGACGAGTATTACTACATGGCAAATCATGAAACTGTCCATTCCTCATCATTCCACAATCATCTCTGCCTTCAGGTTGTCCATTAGCCCAGTTCAGCTCGAGCGCAGGTTCACCTGAAGACCACTGCCATTTATCAACACCCGTCTTCTGCAGCCCAATCCAGACATACTTAACTCCAACATTCACACTCTTCTTCAGCTCGTTCAGCTCGTTCATGTTGTCAACGGTGGCCAGATCTGTGTAATTCTCTCTGCAGTATCTCTGAGCTTCAGTCCAGGTCTTGTTCACGTTTATAAAGTGATACTGACGCTGAACACATTCAGATACGGAGCAGAGAGCTGTGAAAGAGAGGGTTTGATTTAATGCTTTTCATAACAGGGTCAAACCTGATGAAACTATAAACCATAAATAAAACAACAAACACACTCACCAATGAGAAGAAGAACGACATATAGAGTCCGGTCCATTTCTGAGGAAAAAACACATTGAAAAACTCATCTTAGAGTAAAACATGATCATGTAATAAAAATAAATAAAACATTGGCAGTTTTAGCAATCATTCAGACAATATTAACATCTCAAAGTCTAATTGTGTCTGAAGAATGAACATGTGAGTTGTTCTTACTTTAGAGGTTGTGTGTTTCTGTCCTGAGTCTGATGTTTCTGTCTGCAGCTTTAAACTACGTGATTATTATATCTGCTCTCAGCCCTCAGTCAGGGCATCACATCATTTGGTTATTTCTCTAGAAACCCCTATATCATATTCACTTCTTCCTTATTTGTGTATGTATCCACCTCTTTCCCTTTATTTGCATATTAACATCTGTTTTCCTTTTTTCTTTTGGGTTTCTTAGGAAAAAGAGGGAGGTTTCTTATTTTCCCTCTACTTAATTAAAGTGCTCATATCATGCTTTCATTCCCCTGAAGTCCCTTTATAATGTTAGTAAAGGTTGTTGGACTCTCATTATCCACTGAAATAATATAATCCTCTGCTGCTGCTTCAGAATAAATGTGTCTTATTTCCTCTGTCCAACAAGTGGTCACAAACTCAGTTACTGGAGGGCCAGAGCCCTTCCAACCCTAATCAAACACACCTGATCCAGCTAATCAAGGTCTTCAGGATTAATAGAAACTGCCAAGCTGGTGAGTTGGAGCTAAACTTTGCAGTGCTTTGGCCTTCAAGGAGATGAGTTTGAGACCCCTGCTCTAAATACTTGATTGTGATTGGCTGGAATGCGGACATTGTTAAAACATTTTTTTTTTTACAGTTTTTAGAATTCATGGCTTTGTGAAAATAAATATTTTGTTTATTTTCATGCCCCAGCTGTGCACTGTTTGATTATAAAGCATGAACACATTTGCATGTAAACACATCCTCATGACTTATTTGCTTATGTCCGCATCACATTAGACGTATAGGATGAACAATATTTACATCTCTTACATGAAACAGGAAAATAAACAGTGAGTGTTATTGTTCTAGTCATTATTCATTATGTTTTATTCAGTCTTATTTATCTGTTAGTTTTATTGTGACAGTAAAAGTTACACTGTAAATGTGCTGCATCAGTTGAAGTCCAGGGGTCGGTTCTCTGTACGTGGATTACTCAATTAGCTGGACTTCATTTTTGACGATTGACATGATTTATTGTTGGATTCTACAGAGCTCTTCCCGGAATTGCTGTCATAGCAACAGGTCCTGCAGCTCAAACCTGCTCGGGAACAGATTATTTAATTTAAACAGGAATAGTTGCCTTTTTTAAGCTGTTTAGTTGATCTTTAAAGTCTGTCCCAGCCACTGCTACTTTAACTGAAAAAATAGAAAATAATATTGTAATGTTGTATAGTCTATCATAATATAGACACAGCCAGTTTTAGAGATTTATTCGTACTGTGAGGGAATAATTACCTAATAATTTTACTCTTACACACATGATGTAGTTAGTCTGAGCCGTGCATTCATTTGAATGGTGACAGTTATTATGGGATAGGCTTGATGCAGACAACTTAGTAAAAAAAAAGCTGTCTGTTGTGCTGTCAAACTTTAATTAATGCTGTCACGTCAAAAATCAAATTAAATGCTAATTACAATGTTGAAATACAAATATAACGCCTGTACAAATACTAGAAATACTAGAAATAATTAGGAATCATCAAACAAACGGTACATTTAATTTATTGATTATAATTTCATAATTATTTTTATGTTGTTTTGGTTTCAAGTATTGATAGATCTGCCCTTTCCAATGAACAAAATAATGCACAGTAACACATCAGACAATCGAATCCAGATATTTTAATCAAATCCGCAAATTCATTTGAAGAACCAAATTGATACAAAAATATTTTTAGGGTTAATTTTACTTTTTTGTTTGGCAGCCACTGCTGCCAGTCATTGGACCTTTTTTTCTATAAAGGTTTTTATTTAAATTAGGATATTTTAAAAATATATTTAAACACAGCTGCTAGTGTCCTCACTGAGCCGGTGACTCCTATTTTATCTGCACTGGCTTCCTGTCAAATTTAGAACTGATTTTAATTTTATAAGTTTCCTCAACTATTTGGCCCCTCAGTACCTGACTAATCTACTCCTTCTCGAACTCCAGTGATCTACTCATCGTGCCTAGATCTAGACTTTTGAAACTTAAATTTAAATCTTTGGACCAGTCTACCTCTTCACATCAGATTAGCTCCCTTTTTTTCTGCCTTCAAATCTGCTCTAAAGACTCCATCCTATCTATTCGGTTTGATTATTGCTTTACCATTGTTGTATGTTAGTTTTATTTTTCTATTTCTTCATCTTACTCTTTTCTGTACAGCACGTTGGTCAGCTATGGTTGCTTTAAATGTGCTTTACAAATGAATATTGTCTTGTATTGCTATAACCAGTAATATCAAATGAATAATACATCACCCACTTAATCAAAGATTAGAGCAAAACCTTTTAGGGCACAAAAAAACTGAATCACACTGTTAATTCAGGGGTGAACACAATTGTTAAATAACCATTTAGTTATTTCATAGTTATCAATAGCTACACATCAAAATTTTCAGTGTTAAAGTAACACTGCTGGTGTTTATGAGTCCACTATGAGTCCACACTCAGAGTGTGAAAAGGTAACACTGAGTCCCTGTCCACACAAAGCCAGAGCTTTCCCTATCCAATCTTTTTTTCCCTCGTTTCAAGAAATATCGGCGTACTCACGAGAGCACTGAAACCGACTTAAAACGATATAGTATACATGCCAGACCAGTGTGTGGCGCTGTAATTCTGCCACAGAATTACACTAAAAAGGAGAAGAAGAGTTGTGGCTACAGCAATAGTAGGAAGTGAGGCAAAATCTCACAATAAAATAATAAATAAATGTGCTACTTACCAGATGTGTTTTATTAACTCCTACACCTACCCCAACCCTAAACCTACCCTTACAATAATGCAAATACAGTAATTAAATGACGCAATATTGATGTGCGCATGTCCAGTAGTTGTATCCCTTTCTAGACTTTCCCACGCAGGATGTGGTGTGATGACATCACCGTTTCACAAAATATATGGATTGGCTGTACACACGAAAACACAAGGGTGTCCTTTTCAGATTTATCCATGGGACCCGGTTTCGAAAAATATTGGTTTTATGCTCCCAAAACGCCGGATCCGTGTGGACAAAACGCTGATACGGTACAAAATTTGTACGTATACAGCTAAACGTGTCTCCGTGTGGATGGGCCTGCATAAGTGTTGAAGTTAATGAGATACTTAAGAGAATAATTAATTGATGATTGAGCATTAGTGATGAACACATGATATTAACAAGCAGAATCACTGAATGAAGAGTAACACAAGGGCTGAATCTGAGATCGCCCCCCTATACCATTAAATATGGCATTATTTGAAGGGAACAGCCATTTGTAATGATGTTCGAGACCATAGTGGATGTTATTGAGTGCACCCATTCAATCATTGCACCGCAATAACGAGTGTACAAACCACAAACTATTTTACTTAAGAGCTTCTGTAGACATCTGACAGAAATAAAGTCAGTCTGGTCAGTAACGTGTGAAGCTGGTAATGCTGTTTGTGGAGTTGTTTAATCCTCCTCCGCTGAGATCTTCAGAGAGCCAAATGAGAGTTAAAATGGCTTTGACTCCATATAAGGAACCACAACATAAAATATGTTTAAATATTATAATATGTTGGATGTTTAAATGCTGTAAATGTTCCAGTCATTCCAGCACAAATTTACAAAATCGGTGCATGTAACCACTGACATTTTTTTTCAATTTGTCCCACTGTGTTACTGTGTTGATTTATGCCACAAGGCCTTGAGATTTATGTTGAACAAAAATAGTTTGGTTCTCCATGCATTTAGAATAATTAAACTATATGGGTTCCCTTTCGAGGGAACTCGCACTGCATCGAGACGACGCTTTGGGGATGCTCCCTTAGCATCAGCGAATCTGAAACCAGAATGCCAACTAGGCCAATCCGATTGGCGTGCGTGATGACGTCATTGTGACGGCATACCCGGAAGTATAAAAGGGGTGCTGGAACGTAATGGCGGTAGTTATTGCTCTTCAGCAAGCGCTATCTGTCAAACTGTCTGTCTATTTACTGTTGTATTGTCAAGTGAAAGTGTGTGTGACTGAAAATGGAAAAATGTGAGAGTGTGAGAGAGTTCAAGCAGTGTGTGCATCCTTGCCCTCGCTACATGTCGGGCTCGGATACACACCTGCTTTGTGTGCATTGCCTGGGCGTTCAGCATGCTCAAGCGGCTCTCGAGGGAGCCGCTTGTGAGCATTGTGAGAGGCTGACGCTCAGGGTGCTCCGCTCTCGGCTGGCCGCGTTTGATGAGGCCGGCCAGCCTCGTGAGCCCCGTGGTTCTGGACCCGCAGTCGCTGAGGCGGCTCGGCGTCGCAGATCATGGGGCTCACAGCGGGACTTGACAGAGGGTTTCGGGACTGCTGCGGCACTTTCCCGATCCTCCTCTGACAGTTCCGAGGATCTTCCTCCCCGTGTGGAAGCCCGCTCTGCGGCTTCTTCCCCCGGGGCGGGAGGTCCGGTGCTTGTTCTCTCTGGTTCCGAGGAGCCAGAGGAACTAGGCACCGAGGCGGGGGATGAAGCAGCAATTGTTTCATCGTTTCATCCACCCGCCCAAGAGGAGCTGGTCGAGGTGTTGACCCGGGCCGTGGCTAAATTAAAAATAAATTGGCCACAAGAGGTTCCGGAAATCCAGCCACCCAGTAGGCTGGATGACCGGTTCCTCTCGCACCGGGTTCAGACACCTCGCCGGGGCCTGCCTTTCTTCCCGGATCTGCACACCGAGGTGTGCAGATCCTGGAGGAAGCCCTATTCTTCGCGTGTTTCCAATCCTCCAGTGTTGGATTATTCCAATATTCTGGGGGCACGCGAAGCGGGCTATGGGGCGATGCCTCGGGTGGAGGAGGCTCTCGCGAGCTATCTTTCGCCCCGATTCTGCATCGTCCCTTAAGGCTCCGGTTTTGCCCACCAAACCCTGTCGGGACACATCATCTTTGGTGGGCAAAGCTTATATGGCGGCTGGTCGGGCTGGCGGGTCCCTGCACACTCTCTCGGTGTTGCAGGCCTACCAGGCCGATCTCCTCAAAGAGTTGGACGAGGGAGATGGTCCCTCTCCGGAGGACATTCTGGAACTGAGGAAGGCTGCAGATTTGTCTCTCCGCGTCACCAAGGAGACGGCCCGCGCTATCGGCCGCTCCATGGCTTCCATGGTGACTGTGGAGAGACATCTCTGGCTGAATCTGTCGGGGATAAAGGAGAAGGATAGAGCTTTTCTCCTGGACTCCCCGATCTCGCCTTCTGGGTTGTTTGGAGACACGGTTAACGCCGTCGTTTCCAGACACCAGGAGGCGAAGAGACAGTCAGCAGCCTTCCACCAGTACCTCCCTCGCCGCTCTAAGCCTGGGAAGGCTGGCCCTAGCGGGCAGCCTCAGCCGTCATCCAGCTCCTCGCACCGGAAGGTGCAAAAAGAGAGCGTCGCATCTAGAGCCCCTCCCCCGGGAGCCTGGCAACAGAGGCGACGCTCTCAGCAGCAGTCTTCAGCTCCTAAGGGCGATCTAAGGAACGTCCTTCAGGCGCGGAAGGCTGCTGGGAAGAAGTCCTAGCTGCGGCAGGGCTTCAAAGAGCGCCCCCCCCCCCCGTGGAGAAACAACCGAGGTTGTTTCCTCCACGGCGCTCTGGGGAAATCGATGTGGTAATCCCGCCGTCTATGACGCTTCGGGCCACATCGATTTCCCGCGAACGCATGCTGCACCCGCCGCCTCTGGAAAGACCTGCGGCTGGGCAGCTCGCGCGTCCGCACACGGAGAACCGTTCCCAGCTACTTCCTGCCGGTCAGCCGCTTCAGGAGGTTGGGAACGGGAACCGTGCAACACCCGACGCCAGCCTCAAGAGGCTGGTTCCCTTAGTAGATTATCTCGGCGCATGGAAATGCCTTCCGAATATTTCTACATGGGTCCTGCGTACTGTAGAAAAGGGTTACAAACTGCAGTTCGGTTCTCCTCCTCCACAATTCAGGGGGTTATACTGGACAGCAGTGGTACCCGAGAAGGTTCGGGTAATGGAGCTAGAAGTAAAAACTCTTTTAGCGAAGGAAGCCATAGAGCGTGTTCCTCCGCCGGAAAGAGAGTCCGGGTTCTACAGCCGGTACTTTATAGTTCCCAAAAAGGATGGAGGGTTGCGTCCGATTATAGATCTGAGGGTTTTGAATCTGTCTCTGAGGAGCTTCAGATTCAGAATGCTCACCATTCCCATGATCGTGAGTCAGATCCAGTCCGAGGACTGGTTCGTCACGATAGATCTGAAGGACGCATACTTTCACATCTCCATCCTCCCATGTCAGAGGAAGTATCTGAGGTTCGCTTTCGGGGGCGAAGCGTACCAATATCGAGTGCTTCCCTTTGGCCTAGCCCTCTCCCCACGCACATTCACGAAGTGCATGGATGCAGCCCTGGCTCCATTGAGACTTCAGGGCGTCCGTGTACTGAATTATATCGACGACTGGCTCATACTGGCCCAGTCGTACGAAGTGGCGGTCCGGCATCGAGATGTCGTTCTGAACCACATAAAGTGCCTGGGGCTGAGACTCAACACGAAAAAGAGCGTGTTGACGCCGTCCCAGAGGACAACGTTCCTCGGGGTCGTATGGGATTCAACGACGATGCGGGCACAATTGTCTCCCGCGCGAGTCGAGACCATACTGGCGATGGTCTCAGGAATAAGGCTAGGCCACAGCATCACTGTAAAGCACTTTCAGAGAGTGCTGGGGGCACATGGCAGCAGCGTCCAGCGTAATACCTTCTGGCCTGCTGAACATGAGACCCCTTCAGTGGTGGCTGAAAACCAAGGGGTATTCCCCCAGAGGGAATCCTTTCCATATGATCAGGGTAACGCGCAAATGCCTTCGTTCCCTAGTCATATGGAAGAAACCTTGGTTTCTGTCCCAGGGGCCAGTGTTGGGAGCGTCCTGTTGCCGGAAATCCGTTTCAACAGACGCCTCCCTCACTGGTTGGGGCGCGGTCATGGACGGCCACTTTGCGAGGGGCCCATGGGAGGGCCGTCATTCCTCCTGGCACATAAATTGCCTGGAGATGATGGCGGTCTACAAAGCTCTCAGGAGCTTTTTCCCGGACCTCCGCGGCCAACATGTCCTGGTACGGACAGACAATACGTCTGTCGTAGCGTACATCAACCGCCAGGGGGGATTGAGGTCGCGCCCTCTTTACAGACTGGCGCGTCAAGTCCTCCTGTGGTCCCAGGGGAAACTATTGTCCATCAGGGCGATATATGTCCCAGGGGTCCAGAATCAGGGAGCAGACATCCTGTCGAGGCAGGGGCTGAGGCCCGCTGGGGCTGGATGCCATGGTTCAGACGTGGCCGAGTCTGCGTCTGTATGCATTTCCCCCGATTGCTCTGCTCCCGGGAGTCCTGGAGAGGGTCCGGCAACAGGGGATCAGTCTACTTCTGGTAGCACCCCGTTGGCCGACTCGAGTTTGGTTCTCGGCTATCATAGCTCTGCTAGCAGGTCAGCCGTGGGAGATTCCTCTGAGGAGGGATCTCCTATCTCAGGCGGCGGGTACGATATTTTACCCCCACCCGGAGATTTGGAACCTATGGGTCTGGCCCCTGAGAGGACCAGGTACATAGAGGCTGGCCTATTGGCGGAGGTGATAGAGACCTTACTCAGTTCCAGGGCTCCGTCTACGAGGAGACTGTACAGCCTCAAGTGGAATGTATTTTCCACTTGGTGCAGGGAGCGTGAGGTGGACCCAGTTAACTGCCCAGTGGCTTCAGTGCTGGAGTTCCTCCAAGATCGCTTCTCTGCATGGCTTACCCCGTCCACACTCAAGGTGTACGTGGCTGCCATTGCGGCTTTCCACGCTCCTATGGGTGATGGGCCTCTGGGTAGGCACCATCTGGTTGTACAATTCCTCCGTGGGGCTCGGCGAATGAGGCCTGCGGCTCATTCCAGAGTTCCAACCTGGGACCTGGCAGTGGTTCTCGAAGGTTTGGCTGAGGCCCCCTTCGAGCCATTGGAGTCGGCCGAACCGAAGAACCTGACCCTTAAGGTGGCTTTTCTCCTCGCCATTACCTCTCTTAGGAGAGTGGGAGATCTCCAGGCCTTGGCGGTAACGCCAACCTGCCTGGAGTTTGCCCCGGGAGGAGTAAAAGCCATCCTACACCCCAGGCCGGGCTACGTGCCTAAGGTGCCATCAAGGTCTTTGGTTCTGCAGGCATTTCATCCTCCGCCTCACGTGACGGCGGAAGAGGGGAGACTTCACCTACTCTGCCCGGTTAGGGCGCTCAGAGTTTATTTGGCGAAGTCTGCACAGTGGAGGAGATCACAACAACTGTTGGTGTGTTTTGGCTCACCTAAGAAGGGATTGCCTGCGTCTACTCAGACAATCAGTAATTGGATTGTCCAGGCGATTACCATGGCCTACCAGGTGCGCAGTTTGCCTTCACCGGTGGCCGTGAGGGCTCATTCCACCAGAGGCATGGCCTCTTCGGTGGCCCTTCTTTCTGGGGTCCCCTTGCAGGATATCTGTGAGGCGGCCGGGTGGGCTACCCCACACACTTTCATCAGGTTTTATAGCCTGGATCTCCCTACGACGCCTGGTGCTAGGGTGCTCC